>CACRXP010001220.1:53259-58259 GCA_902702965.1 Spirometra erinaceieuropaei | reverse complement strand
CCTACTACGACTACTACTACTACGACTGCTACTACTACTGCTGCTACTACTAATGCGACCACTACTACTCCTAATACTTCTACTTCCACTACTACGTCTACTACTACTACTTCTGCCACTACTACTCCTCCTACTACTACTACTACCACTACTAATACTACTACTACTACTACTACTACTACTACTACTACTACTACTACTACTACTACTACTACTACTACTACTACTACTACTACTACTACTACTACTACTACTACTACTACTACTACTACTACTACTACTACTACTACTACTACTACTACCACTACTACTACTACTACTACGACTACTACTACTGCTACTTCTACTTCTACTACTAATACTGTCACTACTACTCCTAATACTACTACTACCGCTACTACTTCTACTACTACTGCTACTGCTACTACTGCTACTACTACTACTACTACTACTACTTCTACTACTACTACTACTAATTCTACCACTACTACTACTAGTACTACTACTACTACGACTACTACCTTTACTACTACTCCTGTTTCTACTACTGCTACTACTACTACTACTGCGACTACTACGACTACTACTACTACTTCTACTACTACTACTACTGCTACTGCGCCTACTCCTACTACTACTACTACTACTACTACTATTAATACTGCCACTACTACTCCTAATACTACTACTGCCGCTACTTCTGCTACTACTACGACGACTACTACTACTACTACTACTACTACTACTACTACTGCTACCACTACTACTACTACTACTACTACTACTACTACTACTATTACTACTGCTAGTACTACTCCTATTTCTACTGCTACTACTACTTCTTCGAATACTACCACTGACATGACCACGACTACATTACTAACTTTTATGGTATATGTAACGCTGACTGAAATACTGCTAGTTCCATTAACGTCGATGACTGTGCAACTGTTAGGAATGCGCTTAATTCGAACATCAGAAAGTTACTTCTAATACCGTACATAGACGCGTAGTGGGGCAGTCACCTTTGCAACGAATAATACTAATAGAAATTGCGGTGAGTAATTGTATCACCAATAGCACAAGCAATACCCCGATAGACACGACGGACGCGCAAGCAAATTGAAAAGCACCAGAGCGCGATATTTATAAACAAACATGCCTACTGAAATTAAGCAGTAGGCCTTTATTTTTAATGTCGCAACACTACGATTCGCCGCGAATCGTAGTGTTGCGACACTGGTATCCAGCCTAAAGCATTCCCCCTCTCTCGCTCTTCATATCTTTTTTAGCAAGAACAGTCAATAACGAGTGAAAACGGTCCAGCGGCCTTTTATTGTCCCATGAAGAACTGCATTCTTGCATATATTTTTCGCACAGATTTCTCTCACTTGCAACTACCCAGCAAACCATGGTTTCTAATTGTTTTCCGTCCACGTTTCTATATTTTCTGATAGTAAATGATAACTTGGTTGTCCGGTTGTACACTTGCGTGGGGTGTTTGTTGCCACTTTGCTTCAGCCGACGCCGGTGGATTAAATGAGACATGTAATGGTACTGCAGTAGCCGACAGTTTAGAATGAGTGCATTCGCGGATACAAAACCGAGTTTATAAAGAAGTGGGGTAGCGGAGGGGAATGGGAGCGCTACCGCTCATTTTTTCCCATGATGCGGCCAAACCTGGCTGTCATGTCGAATGTCACGTTTAACTCACGTCAGACAGCCACCTTTGGCCGCCTGATAATCGCCTCTCGCTACTGCGCCAAGGCGCGACCAGCCGTGACTGGTGCAGGCAGAGTAGCATGCCCACTAGTGCACCGCTGACGACGATCTCCCCCGTATTATTTCAATTCCTTACTGAAAACTCTTCAGTGTCGAGTCCTATTTCCATCCTTGACGATATGTTTACGAAATTGGGAGCATAGGCAGGCATCTGTGTATCTTACTCAACTTGAACTCAAGTCGAAGTTTCGCTTTTATTACACTCTCGGTATTTATTGAAACTATGGTTATACGCGAACATGTCAAATAAGTGGGACGTGAGACGTAGACCATACTCAACTTGTCATGAAAACCTCTAGTCATTGGTGCCTTATTCTACTATTTTTCGTACTGCCAGTATCTACAACTGCGGTCTTTTAAAGCCATCCAGCTGTGCTTGGTCCGTAATTGGTTATTTAGAGTTCCACGAATGGATGTAATGACATCCATTAGAATAATTAATTATTCGAAGTTCAGGCGTATGCATGAGTAAGGGAGGAGACTGGTCGATCGTCGGAGCCGCCTGCTTATTAGTAGGAGTTTCCGAACTTGCTCAGGAGTCCGCTGTTAGAGATTTGATCAGAAATAAGACAGGCAATAGTTATAGGCGTTGATCCACACCACCGTTGCCTTGGCCGTGTAATGTTCAACGTAAGGGGCTTGAGTGGGGTAGAACTATCGTTCGCAGCCAAAGATAGTTCTTTCTCTCATAATATTGGGCAGGTATTTCGAGACTGAGCCCAAAGTACTCATTTTTCAACAGTCTCAAACCGCGAGCAAAATTTTTTCCAAGGTGCGGCCAAGTCCGGCCAATGTGTTGATGGCCAGACCACAGCCACACCATTCGGCCACACCTGGCCGCAGCATAGCCGCACTTGGCCACACCATATTTGCCTCGGCCAAGTGCGGCTGGTGCTGGCAGGGTACCCAACTTCGGAATTTCATGGAAATGTGCTATTTTTGTGCTGAGAAAGTCCATTGTGGCAGAGTAACGTATTTAAGTGATGGTGGAAGATATAACGGGTTATTCTAGATAAACTATCAAAAAGGACAGTAATGCAAACGCGTATGTGCATGGCTAGCCATGAAAATATGAAATGCTGTAAAAGAAGGGATAACACGGCAAACGACAAAACTGACATAGAACAAGACGCAAATTGAACTGGTTGAGTAAACAGGTCAGTGGGCTAGGCCAGATCCATGAGCGTTTTTCGATTCTGTCTTTAGTAAGTCAAGACCGGGTCCTTCTGCTTGGTTGTTAGGGTTGCTCTGTGCTCTATATGCTGACGAAGAATCAATGCATAGTCTGACGGGCTTTTTTTTACCGGAATCAAAGGCTTCAATGAACCTTTGGCTTGTCTTGTTTCCGGCATGGGCGATTACCTGGGTGGATGCGAGATTGAACTCGTAACCTATCTCGAGGCGTGGGCGGTCCTTTTCGATAATTCGTCACCCCCGTCGCACAGTCAGCTTAAGTCGTGTTTGCGCGGTCCAAGTATGCGTTCAGTTTGATCTTATTTATAAGGACAGATTAGGCATGGGATATGGTACACTACGCCGGACTGCTGTCTTAAATTTATCAGTTATTATCTTTCCATGGTCATGCTGCGCATGGGAGCTTTGTGTCGATGGGCTCTTGTACTAGCTCGGAAGCTCAGGCGCAAGCATATGGTTTCGGTGCTCAAAAAGTGTTTCCCCCTTAGTCAATTCAAGTTCCTTTTGAACATCCAACTGTGCAATTGCCACAGATGACTTCATGTCCTACATACCCAGGAAGTTTCCTTTATAGAACCGTTTATATCCCTGCATTGCTTACAGACTTTTGAGTTTTGATGGATAATCCGTTTTACCCGGCCTGAGCCTTTTTGCAACTCGTTTTGTGCATTTTTATACGATTGCCTACATGCTTTATCGGTTAGTAAAGACAATTAGTTTATGACTAAATTAAAACAGAAGGACATTCCGACACGCCCTTGACTGCATCAGAAAAATACGGCCATAAACAGATACTGCGCTGTTTTGGAGATTTTCTATTGTAGGTTCATTTTAGGAAACTTCTACGTGCCGTTAGCTGCTGGACGGTCTATGCGATTTTCCTTCTGACAATACTAACTTGGACTATGATAGACATTCCTCTCTAGGTTTTACGAAGACCATGTTCCCACATTGTCGGAACTACACTGCATTAATTCTGGAACTCTCCAGCGTTCTGTTTTGAGATGCTTAAAAGTCACTTCTACTCTGCCTGGTACATATTGTTAGTGCTGAAAAGCAAACTTTGTAGGCAGGTCATATAAGCTGCAGCAACACCAGGCAAGATCTACTCTAAAGTTCAAACTGGCATTACGACGGCTCGAAATGAAAAGGAAAGCGAAGCAGGAACAGCGTAAGGGTGAATCAACGTATTCCGGCTATTTTTAGCTAACAACAAAAGTCACCTACGTTCGCTTGGAAAGGCATAAATACAAGCATTATTTGTATATATAAGTGGACGGGGTATCAATCATTCTTCCTGTTTTTTGCCTTTTATCTTTTAGTAGAAAGAAATTTTCACGGATCTTGCACATTATATGTCCACTCATAACTGTGACTTGCTATCGTTGCAAAACGTATGAATCAACCTGCCTTCGGTCCTATAAGAGCATAAAATCCCCATTTCTATCACGTGTACTTTAGTATAGACTGTTGGGGGCTGTCATAAATTGCAAGCGATGGCGTTATTTATCGGGCCGAGTGCATTTTTGCTAAATTAGGAGACATGAAGACTATCTTTTGCTATTTTTCATTCCCGAAAAGCCTTTAACTGACGCCAATTTTAACAATACTTCTAATTGCCAAGATAAAATTGCTCAGGATAAAAGGTTTCTGATTGTATGGGCTTATTATTTTGGGATATATATCACAAAAAAACTGGCACTGATTGTGGTGAGCAATTAAACTTATTAAAATACGGACGTATCATGTCTTGTCTCCGTAATTCCCGATTTTCGATGTTCAGTAGGTCTTGAAGCGAACAAGAACGTAATTAGAACTGCATTAGGCTCGTCCTATAAATCAGGGCTTAGAGAACATTGAAGTTTGTACGACGAATGGCGATGTTTTATTACCACGGCGGTTGGAGCTTTTGAAATACAAGTTGGGGATTCGTATTCGTTCTATTTTGTAACTTGCTCAACTGGGATTCCATATTTCTACAGTACGAATAGGCAAAATGTTATTTCCACTTATTGGAAGAACGG
>CACRXP010001220.1:21535-48423 GCA_902702965.1 Spirometra erinaceieuropaei | reverse complement strand
AGCAGTGGACTCGCGCACTGGACGAGGATGGGAGGGTTGATGTCATATACACAGACTTTAAGAAGGCGTTCGACAGCGTCCCACACAAACGCCTAATCTACAAACTTTCTGAAATTGGGATAAGAGGAAGGCTGCTGACATGTATTACAGATTTTCTTACCGGGCGATCGCAAACCGTGTGCATTGAGGCCTCAAGGTCAACTCCTACCCCCGTTCTAAGTGGTGTATCCCAGGGCTCCGTCTTAGGGCCGTTGCTATTCCTGGTTTACATTAGCGACTGCGTCGACGACCTGGGATGCAGCGCCATCATGTTTGCTGACGATGTAAAGCTGTGGAGACCCATCAGATCTGATGCAGACAGGTACGCGCTTCAAGACAGTCTCAACCGCCTGAACAGTTGGTCAGCTCGCTGGCTGCTCAATTTTAATGTGGACAAATGTGTGGTCCTGAGACTCCGCACCAGACGGACCAGTAAGGGGGACGATTCCTTTCAATACGTCCTTGGTGGTCAGCCCCTTTCAAATGTTGTGGAACAGAAAGACCTGGGCGTCCTAATGACCTCCTCGCTGAAACCATCTTCACTGTGTCAAAGGGCAGCCAAAAGTGCGATAAGGGTGTTATTTGCGCTGAGGCGAGGATTTGTGCAGATCGACAAGGAACTGTTCGGAAAAACCTATGGGGCATTCGTCCGGTCTCACTTACAGTATGCAGTCCAGGCCTGGCGACCGTGGTTGAAGAAAGATCATCAACGACTGGAAAGAGTACAGGCGATGGCTACGAAGATGGTCACGAATATTCATCATTTGCCTTGCGAAACCAGGCTGGCCGAACTAAATCTCTTTCCTCTAAATTACAGGCAACTGCGCGGCAATCTCATTTAAACCTACAGGATTGTCAGAAGCCGTGAGTGTGCCCTAGACTTTGATGAATTCTTTGAATTGGCCCGGACTGACCGTCTGCGTGGTCATCCGTTCAAACTGCCAAGGAAGCGGGCTCATTCGGACGTCGGCCAGAACGCCTTCTCTCACAGGGTCATCGGGGCATGGAATGGACTTCCTGATGCAGACTAGACGCTCATTTGTTGGGAACCTACTGTACATATAATAATAATTGTTTTAGCGGCGGCAGGTTGCGCCTAGCTCACACTTACCGCTAACTTCTTAACTTTTCGCATTTGCTGATGTAATTGATGACTTTATTTCTATTTATCGATATGAATAGGGAGCTCAAGGGCGAAAGCCTCATTCCCTTAATAAACTGACTTAAACTGACTTATGTAGATGTAAACTCTTTAAATCGAAATTTTATCTGTACTTCTAACGACTCCCATTCTCGCCCAAACGAAATTTACCTACCACCATGCGACCTTACTCCTGTGATTGTGACAACAGTGCAACAACATCTGAAAAAGGCTCGCGGGTCAACGGCGGCTGGGCCGGACGGTGTCTCTCCTTTTCTCCTTAAGTCTTGCTGTTCGCAGATAGCTCCCGTCTTTACCCACTTTATTAATCTATCCTTCATAGAGTCCAAGATTCCTGACGCCTGGCGTACAGTAAGAATTACTCCAATCCCTAAAAAATCTTTAACTTTTGCTCTTAAATCTTTCCGTCCTATTGCCTGCTCTTCTGTACTCCTGAAACTTACTGAACGAGTTGCATTAGACTCCCTTAAGTACTCCTCCGTCAATTTTTCTGATCCTCTACAATTTGCATACAAGGCAAAGCGTAGCACCTTGGATGCTGTTGCTTTAGTTGTCCATTCAGCTTTGAGAGACTAAGACAAGAGATGCCGTGCATATGCATGTGCTTTTCTCAACTACTCATCCGCCTTCAATACTATTCCGCGCCAACTCCTCCTGACCAAAGCAGCTGCGTGTGACGCTCCGAGCTGGGTTGTTTCTTGGCTTAGAGATTATTTTTCCCTCCGCACACAGTTTGTCCAGTCGGGAAAGGGAAAATCTTCTATTCTTCCAAATAATTGTGGAGTTCTACAAGGTTCCATCTTATCCCCTCATCTTTTCTCTACATACTGATGATTTGAAATCGCCAAACGACTGCCTGTATGTTAAGTATACCGATGACATGGTAGTAGGACACCCACTCAAAAACCTGACTTACCTACAGTCTTTAAAGGATGGCTTAGATCACGTCTCCGCATGGTCGTCGAATAATTGACTCCTACTCAACAATCAGAAATCAGTACAGTATGTGTTTCGATTGCGACCCTCTTCCATTCCTGAACCTTTGGATTTTCTTCCCAATGAGGTGTCCTCTTTCCGGTACCTAGGTGTTACTTTGTCCTAAAATCTCTCTTTCTCTCTTCATATGGAAACCCTTTTAACAAAAATTCAAAAACTTCTTTATTACATTCGTCGTCTACGTTCATATCACACACCCCAGTCCTTAATCTGGCGATTCATAGATGGCTGTATTCTTCCACTCATTCTTTATTGTTCTCCAGTTATTTTTCCAGCTTTACTTAAAAAAGATCTAATTATTTTTAAATGTGTCATTCGAATGTTCGCATCTGCTGCTGGTGTTTCCTATCATATTTTAGTTGATATCATCGTGCAGCGACACTTCAACTCGGTGGAGCATTTCGCTGACCGAATTCTGAATGACACCGTCCATCCCCTTCATAATGAGTTAATGGCTGCGAAATCCTTACGCCCCATGCGCTGATGCTTCCGCCACATCCCTTGTTGCACTCCGGCTTATCAGGATTTCATACTGTCATTTCTAGCCCGGTATCTCACCTGCAAATTTGCTGAAAAACAAAAGCTAAATCTCGATCTTGCACCTTAAAGTCATTTTTTCTTCATATATATGTATGTCCACCTGTCCAATACCTGTTAATCACTGGTAATACCTGGTAATCACTGTGTACTGGAGAACCGTTTTTTCTGAAAGTTTTGAATGTTATTTTCAAAATAAAGCATTCCCCCCTCTCTCTCTTCATATCTTTTTTTGCAAGAACAGTCGATAACGAGTGAAAACGGTCCACCGGCCTTTTATTGTCCCATGAAGAACTGCATTCTTGCATATATTTTTCGCACAGATTTCTCTCACTTGCAAATACTCAGCAAACCGTGGTTTCTAATTGTTTTCCATCCACGTTTCTCTATTTTCTGATAGTAAATGATAACTTGGTTGTCCGGTTGTACACTTGCGTGGGGTGTTTGTTGCCACTTTGCTTCAGCCGAGGCCGGTGGATTTAATGAGACATGTAATGATACTGCAGTAGCCGACAGTTTAGAATGAGTGCATTCGCGGATACAAAACCGAGTTTATAAAGAAGTGGGGTAGCGGAGGGGAATGGGAGCGCTACCGCTGATTTTTTTTCCGATGATGCGGCCAAACCTGGCTGTCATGTCGAATGTCACGTTTAACTCACGTCAGACAGCCACCTCTGGCCGCCTGATAATCGCCTCTCGCTACTGCGCCAAGGCGCGACCAGCCGGGACTGGTGCAGGCAGAGTAGCATGCCCACTAGTGCACCGCTGACGACGACCTCCCCCGAATTATTTCAATTCCTTACTGAAAACTCTTCAGTGTCGAGCCCTATTTCCATCCTTGACGATATGTTTACGAAATGCGGAGCATAGGCAGGCATCTGAGTATCTTACTCAACTTGAACTCAAGTCGAAGTTTCGCTTTTATTACACTCTCGGTATTTATTGAAACTATGGTTATACGCGAACATGTCAAATAAGTAGGACGTGAGACGTAGACTATACTCAACTTGTCACGAAAACCTCTAGTCATTGGTGCCTTATTCTACTATTTTTCGTACTGCCAGTATCTACAACTGCGGTCTTTTAAAGCCATCCAGCTGTGCTTGGTCCGTAATTGGTTATTTCGAGTTCCACGAATGGATGTAATGACATCCATTAGAATAATTAATTATTCGAAGTTCAGGCGTATGCATGAGTAAGGGAGGAGACTGGTCGATCGTCAGAGCCGCCTGCTTATTAGTAGGAGTTTCCGAACGTGCACAGGAGTCCGCTGTTAGAGATTTGATCAGAAATAAGACCGGCAATAGTTATAGGCGTTGATCAACACCACCGTTGCCTTGGCCGTGTAATGTTCAACATAAGGGGCTTGAGTGGGGTAGAACTATCGTTCGCAGCCAAAGATAGTTCTTTCTCTCATAATATTGGGCAGTTAGTTCGAGACTGAACCCAAAGTACTCATTTTTCAACAGTTTCAAACCTACCCAACTTCGGAATTTCATGGAAATGTGCTATTTTTGTGCTGAGAAAGTCCATTGTGGCAGAGGAACGTATTTAAGTGATGGCGGAAGATATAACGGGTTATTTTAGATAAACTATCAAAAAGGACAGTAATGCAAACGCGTATGTGCATGGCTAGCCATGAAAATATGAAATGTTGTAAAAGAAGGGATAACACGACAAACGACAAAACTGACATAGAACAAGACGCAAATTGAACTGGTTGAGTAAACAGGTCAGTGGGCTAGGCCAGATCCATGAGCGTTTCTCGATTCTGTCTTTAGTAAGTCAAGACTGGGTCCTTCTGCTTGGTTGTTAGGGTTGCTATGGGCTCTATAAGCTGACGAAGAATCAATGCATAGTCTGACGGGCTTTTTTTACCGGAATCAAAGGCTTCAATGAACCTTTGGCTTGTCTTGTTTCCGGCATGGGCGATTACCTGGGTGGATGCGAGATTGAACTCGTAACCTATCTCGAGGCGTGGGCGGTCCTTTTCGATAATTCATCACCCCCGTCGCACAGTCAGCTTAAGTCGTGTTTGCGCGGTCCAAGTATGCGTTCAGTCTGATCTTATTTATAAGGACAGATTAGGCATGGGATATGGTACACTACGCTGGACTGCTGTCTTAAATTTATCAGTTATTATCTTTCCATGGTCATGTTGCGCATGGGAGCTTTGTGTCGATGGGCTCTTGTACTAGCTCGGAGGCTCAGGCGCAAGCATATGGTTTCGGTGCTCAAAAAGTGTTTCCCCTTGGTCAATTCAAGTTCCTTTTGAACATCCAACTGTGCAATGGCCACAGATGACTTCATGTCCTACATACCCAGGAAGTTTCCTTTATAGAACCGTTTATACCCCTGCATTGCTTACAGACTTTTGAGTTTTGATGGATAATCCGTTTTACCCGGCCTGAGCCTTTTTGCAACTCGTTTTGTGCATTTTTATACGATTGCCTACATGCTTTATCGGTTAGTAAAGACAATTAGTTTATGACTAAATTAAAACGGAAGGACATCCCGACACGCCCTTGACTGCATTAGAAAAATACGGCCATAATCAGATACTGCGCTGTTTTGGAGATTTTCTATTGTAGGTTCATTTTAGGAAACTTCTACGTGCCGTTAGCTGCTGGACGGTCTATCCGATTTTCCTTCTGACAATACTAACTTGGACTATGATAGACATTCCTCTCTAGGTTTAACGAAGACCATGTTCCCACATTGTCGGAACTACACTGCATTAATTCTGGAACTCTCCAGCGTTCTGTTTTGAGATGCTTAAAAGTCACTTCTACTCTGCCTGCTACATATTGTTAGTGCTGAAAAGCAAACTTTGTAGGCAGGTCATATAAGCTGCAGCAACACCAGGCAAGATCTACTCTAAAGTTCAAACTGACATTACGACGGCTCGAAATGAAAAGGAAAGCGAAGCAGGAACAGCGTAAGGGTGAATCAACGTATTCCGGCTATTTTTAGCTAACAATAAAATTCACCTACGTTCGCTTGGAAAGGCATAAATACAAGCATTATTTGTATATGTAAGTGGACGGGGTATCAATCAGTCTTCCTGTTTTTTGCCTTTTATCTTTTAGTGGAAAGAACTTTTCTCGGATCTTGCACATTATATGTCCACTAGTGACTGTGACTTGCTATCGTTGCAAAACGTATGAATCAACCTGCCTTCGGTCCTATAAGAGCATAAAATCCCCATTTCTATCACGTGTACTTTAGTATAGACTGTTGGGGGCTGTCATAAATGGCAAGCGATGGCGTTATTTAATGGGCCGAGTGCATTTTTGCTAAATTAGGAGACATGAAGACTATCTTTTGCTATTTTTCATTCCCGAAAAGCCTTTAACTGACGCCAATTTTAACAATACTTCTAATTGCCAAGATAAAATTGCTCAGGATAAAAGGTTTCTGATTGTATGGGCTTATTATTTTGGGATATATATCACAAAAAACTGGCACTGATTGTGGTGAGCAATTATACTCATTAAAATACGGACGTATCATGTTTTGTCTCCGTAATTCCCGATTTTCGATGTTCGGTAGGTCTTGAAGCGAACAAGAACGTAATTATAACTGCATTAGGCTCGTCCTATAAATTAGGGCTTAGAGAACATTGAATTTTGTACGACGAATGGCGATGTTTTATTACCACGGCGGTTGGAACTTTTGAAATACAAGTTGGGGATTCGTATTCGTTCTATTTTGTAACTTGCCCAACTGGGATTCCATATTTCTACAGTACGAATATGCAAAATATTATTTCCACTTATTGGAAGAACGGACGATAATAAGTTTTATTTGCGACCACTGACTTTATTAATTCGTCTAACAAAATATCATGAATGGGCTTGTATGTGACCTTTTTCATCTACGCGTGTGTTCTCTCCGTTGACGCATGTGACAGCATTTTGCTTATAGCTTATGCGGTGTAGACACAATATACTAGCGGAAGATCTTTTATTGGTAAGAAAGAGAAGTGATCGCTGGAACAGGGACTTTATTCGCCTGACGTTTCGGATTCTCACTTGAACCCATCATCAGAGACAGTGGTAGAAACGGGTGACGCGTGCACAGGGAGTTGCAGTATTTATAGGATGCAGTCGCTATGCTACGGCATACTTATATTAGTTAACTGCGCTTCCCTTCATAAAGAATTGTTGCCCGCTGGTGCGCCAATTTCTTGATGGCCGTCATGCATGTTGTTAGTTCCTGCAATCTCATCACCCGTGTTAGATGCTGGCATGATGATTGATCGACCATCTGGCTCCACGGCTTTAGCGTTCCCCGAGTGGTCAGTTATTTTGGCCAACCTACGCCTAAGCACGCAATATGGAATATATGATAGACTGAGGTCCCGTGAACCATGACTTAAGCAACTCGCGGCTCACGCGATTATCCCCTCTCGCGAGAATTTCAGCCTCATCGAACTTGCATGTGTGGCCGGGTCTCGTCGAATGGGCCGAAACCTGAGAGTTGGCGTCATTTCTCCGTACAGCTGCCACGTGTTCGGCAATTCGCGTCCGGAGCAGTCTTCCAGTTTCTCCGACGTAGTTGCTTTGTCCGCAACTGCACCAGATCCGGTAAACGACTCCAGATGTTTCTTGCCGTGGCAGTGGGTCTTTTGGTCTCAACACCTGACGCCTGGGGTCTGTGTACAACTCCAATCCCAAGTGGTGCAAGAAGGCAACTAACGGCCTCGGAGACGTTCTTGATGTACGGAATCGCACGCCAGAATTTGGGGTCGGTACGATTTTGTCGCTCGTCCTGTTTGCGCACGCACCGGTTGACGAAGTTGCGCGGGTAACCGTTTTCTCTGAAAACCCGTCGAAGATATTGGGATTCGGCAACCTTGTCTTCCGGTTCACTGCAGCGCGTCTCAAAACGCCGATATAGCGTTCTTACGCAACTGCCTTTGTGGCTGATTGGGCGGTTGCTGTTGAAGTTCAGTATTTGCGTTGTTTTCGTCGCTTTCCTGAACACTTTGGTCTTTAGACCACCACAATCTTTGCGACAGACGAGGATATCAAGGAATGCCAGCTGGTTATTTTCTTCCTCCTTCATCGTAAGCTTTTTGTTCGGAAAGACGCTGCTGAGACGTCCTTTGAACGTTAGCACCTGATCCCATTCGATGACGACAAAGGTATCGTCCACAGACCGAGCCCAGAATTTCGGTCTGTGGTGTTGAAAGACCAGCGACTCTAACCGCTGTAGGACAACCTCGGCGATGAATTCCAAAATGGGCGAGCCTATTGGTGTTCCCTTCACCTGCTCGCAGATTGTTCCGTCAAACTTGATGTACGTCCTGAGACAAAACTTTAGGAGCTGAAGGACTTGGGCATGTCCGAGACGATTCTCCATTTCATTGTATTTGCTTCGTAGGAGTAGTTCAACGGTTTTGATTGCCAGATCCTCGGGTGATAGAAGTAAGGAGGGACGTGACATCAAAAGATACCGTGACCTCATTTGGCAAGAGACTTACTCCTTTAAGGTTCTCCAGGTATTGTGTTGGCGAACAGACGATGGTGACCGAATCAGCGGTCAGAAATTTGAGGTGCCGAAACAGCCATTTTGCCAGTCCGTACGTTGGAGTGCCTTTGAGCGATACAATGGGCCAGAGAGGAGCGCCCTCCTTGTGCACCTTGGGGAGACCATAGAATCGGGCCCAGGCCGTCTCTTGGGCTCTCGCCATGCGTCGGTCGGTCTGTGTTATTGCACCGGAGTTCACCATTGCTAACAGTGTCACATTAATTTCGCGTGTCAGCGTTTTTATGGGGTTGGTTTCACATGGGACATAGAACTGGCGATCCTCCAGTAGGTTTTTGGCCTTCTGAAGGTAGTCTGTTCTGTCCAGTACGACGGTGGGACGCCCCTTGTCCGCGGGCACAATGACGATGTTCTTGTCGGCCTTGAGTTCTCTTAGTGCATGGCGTTCGACCTTTGTGAGTGTTTCGCGCGGCTTGTGAGTCATAAGGAGGGACGACACTTGGTGTCGGATAAGGTTCTTCGTCTCCTCAGCCGCTTCCGTCTGATTAATGACCGATTCCACTGCTACAGTGATGTTGAGAGGTTTGGCGTCAGCTGTGTTGAATGAGGCTTCGTGCCGTAAAACCTGCACTTGCTCCCTCGTCAGTTCCTTTGACGACAGGTTGTGTACCAGCGTGCCGCCTCTGGATGACGTTGGATTAGGCAGTTTGTGGAGTTTGTTCCCCAGTGCTGCATCTCGTGTCGCTCTCTGCTCACGGGCTCGTTCAGTCACCTGCTGAAGCAGATTTGTGCCGTACTCGTCCATGAACTCGCAGCACCTGGCCTTCTCTTGGTAAAGTCTCTGACGGTATTTGCGAAGCCTCGCATGGCAATCTTGAAGGGACACACGGGTCATACGTCTTCTGCGCTGAAATACCGCGCGTCTCGCCAGCTCCGTGTTTACTGGGGGTTTGTATGAAACACACTTCGGCAACATGTTGTTATCCAGACACCTGTGCGGATCCTTTATTTTGTAACCTTAGGCATGCCCATCCGTGCTGTCCGTCGACCCTCGGTTGCGAATGATTGCTTCACTGATAATCAAAAAGGTGAGTTTGCAGAGATCAGTCGTTCGAAGCCGCTGGCATGTAATAATTTGATTAGGTGATTAGATCGGATATTGGCAGGTTAACTTTTCGATTATTAAAACCGCAAAATAACTCGGAAACAGCTATCTGTGTCTACAAGGGTCTGCACTCACCAGTCTACCCCTAGGGTTTCTATTCGTTTTCTGGTATGCATCCACTTTCCGAAGTGAACTTTACGATCTCCCATTCACTAAAAACCTGGGGCTAAGTCGTTGTAGACGGTCTTTTAGAGTTGGATCTGGATTGTTATGCAAACATTCACGCCAAATTTAGTCGGCATCGGCGAAAGATTTTATTTTATCAGGTTCGCAGCTGATATTGGTGTGTTTTGCACATTCATGCGTTCTGCCAGTCGTTCTCAGTCTCTACAAAGCGTTGTCGTAACTGTATATTTTCTAGACATCCGAAGTACATATGAACACAACGCTTTGAAACAAACTTGCCCTTGTAAAAAGCCACGGATCATCTGTCTATTAATTACAAAACATCCCAAACTCTGGCTAGCAATGGACGCCTGCGACATTTGTGGACCAAGTGGCGGCATAAACAGAGTAACTTAGAAGCTGCAGAAGACAAACGTTCCTCACAATGGGAACAAAATCGATCCTCTTTGTCTATGATCCCGGAAAATTCTAGGTAGTGTGACCTTGGACCCTACTTTACTCAAGCTTTTAACAGAATACGCGGGAGTCTACGTCTAGGGTCTCGACCCGATTTCCCATCCAATGAATATCCCCCCGCCGTTCACATTGACCTGACACGGTCTACAAGCTGTAAAAACGAATCAGGTTATATTAATGACCCCTTCCCGGATAAGCTGCAGGATTTTAGATTCGAAAATTTACGCGCCGTAAGAAATAATCTGTTTCTATATATCCTTCTAGTCCAGACTCAGTTGTGCACCAAGCAACAGGTGCTCTCAAGAAGGACTTTGCGATTTTCCAAGGGGGCATTTAGTCCTGAAGACCAATTTCAATAACAATAATGACGACATCCACCGAAAGAACTCCGCTGATGGTGAAGAAGGGGAAGGAAGTCCGCAGTTAAAATGGACATCTTTCTCAAAGCAGCAGTCTCTGTGTTGGTGGGAGTCGAAAGAAGACGGTAGAACAGATTTGAGCCGTACGGACACGCCGATTGGCCTCCTATGGCTCCGAGCTAATAGAGACGCATTGAACGCCAGAGAAAAACGCATAACTGAAGCCATCGAGAAGGCAAGAGCTGAATCCGAGCAAATAAGGAAAGAAAAGTACGACAAAGTTAGACAACAGAGTGCAAAACTGCGGGAGAAAATACAGAAGAGGAGCACTCAGAAAAATCGTAGGCATGATGAGGTAAGATAAAGTGGGAGATGCTATCCACTTAAATTAATGAACATTTTGGTTTGCTTGAGCTATTTGTAGTGGGTGGAAGAATACCTGATTCAAATAACGGTTTTGAATAATTAGATGCTGATTAAAACCCACTACATTTACGATATACCGTTCAAGCAACTACAACCTGAGCAACTATGCCTTCCAGTTTTAAATAGAAATTTAACTTATCTTTGTAGAACTTGGAATTTTTTGCGTCTTAGATTTTTTTGAGGAATGATGAAAACTGGAAAGCATCACCCTTTTTTCGATAATGGGTTTATCTAAGAGTTAGATGAAGTAAATTTTGTTCTCCTAGACATCAGAGGAACATTGCGCAAGCAACCTTTCGATCGCGCTCGCAAAAGAACCGTCCGTAGTTTGGTTGTTCACTTTCAGTTTAGTTCGCTTTTTCTACTGTGCATTTACTCTTAAGCGGCATGGCAACTAGCGACCCAAGCCGTTAGAGCATGCGGCTATGGGGTCGGCTGTTATTGACTGCTTATTTGCTGGATCCTTCTATTTTGAAAGCAGGAATTATGAACCTGGACTGTGCAACAACCGCCATTTTACATCCACTGAAGTTTTCCCACACCTTTTTAAATGGAAATGGATACTTACGTAATGCATATTTTCATAAAGTTCCAGTTTTTCCATAAACCCGGTCATATTTCGAAATTAAGGCGCACAAAAGTCAATTTTCCACTATGGTGTCTTCAGACTTTATATATGAGGAGTTTTAATGAGTTTTGAAAATGTTTTTAGCTATTGAGTTCTTACAGTACGCACTTATGACTATCCGTTTAGCCTACTATTTCCGCGCTCATTATTGTTGTCCACAAAGTATACAACATTTCGCACAAGTATTGCAATATGAGCACCAGGAGACCTCTTCACAGGGCAATGTGAATCTGCCTCAGAGAATGCGTAATATGTGGGTTGAGAACCTTAAAAACAAGTGAAAAAGCGAGCCCATTTTCAAAAGCAACGGGTAGTTAGTGCCAACTGTTTTGGTTCCAGTCACACTTTCCGATGCCCGACTGGGTGCTTATTAAGGAAATACTAAGATTCTTTTTTTATCACATTTGGTAAGATAAAATCGGGAATACGTTTTAAGAGAATAATTGCAGTCAATCAATGCAACCCTTACAGGTGCAATGCGACCTGTTGTGCACTAGAAACTATATGGGGTGGTGGTTGCCTTTATCATGGATCATTTGGTATATTGTTTGCATTTATTCAAACAAATAAAACGTGCGTAACAGGTCTTTCTTGGAGGCAACGCACGATTGACTGAAAGGAATTGCGTTGATTTGCTAAGGGAAAGATTAATCTGAACGGGCAGTGTCTCCCAAGAACACGACGGCTACAGAGGTGTACATGCTCGCCTATTGGCAAGCTACTGACACACATGACCTTGTAAATGCCCAAAACTACCCAGAGAAGGCAGTTGATCATAGGCAGAATAAGACTTCTCACCCGTATGTTCACTTGCATTGGGTACAAGGGTAGGTGTATGCCCGAATAACATTCTCAGTGGCTTGCATTGGAATTGGCGTGAGCTAGACAAGACACTGCAGCTTACCTAGTGACCGCAATCTTCGTACAGTGTTAACAATAGGTCGCGTATAAAATCGGATAACTTCTATCGAACAAGTTTTGTGCTTCTCGATCGCCCCTTCACTAGTTGTGCTGCTCAACTGCTTCGAGATAAGTGCCCTGCCCCTCGCAAAAGAGCAACTGTCGAAAGAAGATATTTGTTGCAAAATTTGGAGCAACTCGAAAAACGTCACAGACAAGGATCCGACGCTACTTTAAAATGGAGGATGGTGGGAGCATCTCTTGAAGGAGCTGTCTTTAAAAATAACATCAACGTTCCGCCCCCTAACGGACGGCATTTGACAGCGATGGACTCACTCCATCTTGATGACAACGTATGTAATCCTAGGCGAACACCGACGAGGGATTTCCTGTGGGAGTATGTTATGGACAGCGATCCAGGCGATTCGCAACCGACCTTGTTAATTGGCGTCAATCATAGAGCCTTGGAGAAAAGGAGTTTCCCCGATTACGAAGGCCGCAACCAAAATCCAGATGTTGATTACGCTAACGATTTGCTTTCTGCGGAGCGATTTACTAAATTGCAATGTAAACATGCCCACTTAAACAGCGTCTCTTGTCGAATCAACCCTTACTTGGGCTGTTCCTTCAAGAGCGTTCCATTTCTTTTGCCAGCTAATATTTCAGAGACGTTCGGCAAAAGTATCAGAATAACAAAAGGAAAAGGTCCACAAATATTAAGAAAAGTGTTAGATAACTAATAAAACCCGCGCGTTCCGACGCACAAATGTGAGACCTCATGCGAAATCAAATATAATTTCGAACGCCATTTCAACCACCGTTGCTTCCATCGAAGGCTCCGGTCTACTACAGGTCTTGCGACACACTTCAGAACATCCGACGTTTTTACGCTAGATCTTAACTATTAACAATTTTGTTCACCAGAATGGCTTTATCTATGCGTTTGCAAATGGGGGAAAGGTATACACATCGGAAATATCTATTTTCTGGGAAATGGATTATGTCGTTCAAAGGTGCAAAGGCTGCATGTGAGCGCGGATCTGCAAAAGCCTGCAAGTAAGGTCGGTAGAACTCTTGATCAAAACTGCTCTCTGACTGCTTTGACCGTCGCTAAAGTGAATTCCAGAATTACTGAGAGAACAGTTTTGCCATTGGCGAGTGCTGGGAAATTGTCTGCTTTAGATGATCCATCTGCAAATGGACTGACATACCACAACCTAAACGAAAAAACATCTCCCGGTTCTGTCGGACTGGAGAACAGAATTGTGCTGAAGTCTGCGTATAATCCAAACCATGAGTCGGGCAACAGTCGCTCTACGTCAGCTCACGTTTATCTCGTCTTTCGTTCCTCCAGTAATATGTGCCTAGCAAACGACAATTTGCGGAAGATATTATTTGCGCATCTGGTAATCCATTATCGGATGAAAAATTTGCACCTACAGACCGTCGAACTCAGACAAAAAACAATCAGAGGCGAACCTCTGCCGAAATGTTCGGAGGTAGAAAAAGGTCCTCGTGCTTCGATTTGTTTGCCAAGACATTAACTAATGGCATCCTGACTGGAAATGAGAAGCGAAAACTACAACCAGAGAACTCCAATATTATAGACTACAACAATAAGTCAAAGAGCATTATTGTCAACCGTGACAGTTCTGTCATTGACCACCGATCAATCAGAGCTCGTTAGTCACGAGAACCGTCAACGGATCGAAATATTTCCTTGAGGTACCAACCTCCAGAATTGATAGAAATTCCGTCTGATCACTGCTTTTCTGTCAACCGTGAACGCTGGATGCACTCCCTTTAATGAACTGTTCGCGCGAGAGTTGTATGTTCTTCAATCGATTTAATGAAAAGACGATAACTGTTCATCCGAGCTGTTTTGCACATGCAGGTCAGTCAGGAACTCCCAGTCAATTGCTTAAAGACAGAGTGTACTCCTGCAATTCGGAATGTCCAAGAGTCCCTACAAACACAGATGACGGCTTACAAGAATCGCCCAGTGTGTTTCTGTCACAGGTTTAAGTGCTCAGGCTGTTTTTGTTTTGACTTCGCCCCTTATTTCAGGGAGACCTTTGGGGATTTTAACTTCTGTGGATGCACTCATGACTTACTGCCGCTGACATCGGGAATAATCGATAATTTATAGGCGAATAAGGGAGATGGAAGTAGCTATAATAAACCTACGATCGTGCTAGATAGGAACTCTAAGATGGGCTGTGTCGTCCTTTGCGTCTGAAATTAGTATGGATTAGTAAAGGCAACTTTATCTCCATTTGTCGTGAGGATGACTCTTGGGAAGGACAGATTGTCCATCTACGTACATGTGTTGCCCTCTGTGGTTCCTTGTACCTTGGTTTGTCTGCAGTGATAACTTGTCGCCGAGATTGCCGACTTACAACTTGACTATGTCTTTTGTAGATCAACCTTTGACACGATCTGCTAGGTTTCGGTTTTGCGGGATCATAACTCTTTCTACTCGATTGTGGCCTAAAGTCTTTTTCTGAAACTAATATTCGTTACCATGTCAAGGCATTTCCGTTGTTTTCGTGTAGGCACCTCATGCAAAGTACGCTGGCACTCAAACGACGAATATACAAAGGTCACCTGTGCTCAGTCACACGATGGAGGAACAACGTCGTCCATCAAATAACGTTGACCTAAATGAGTAAGCAAATAACCGACTGCGAGCAAACTTTAATACTAGACTTTTTAATCTCCTTAGAAATTAATGTGCAGACTTGGAGATAATCCGTCGAAATATATCTACTCAGGCTTTGCCTGAAAGAACTAAACACTTAATTTTGTCATGCTAAATACTAGTGAATGCTGTGAAAGTAAGCTTGAATTTCCTAACAAGTCTAAAGACTAGAAGACTTTACCTTTCAAAATTTCAAGGAAGAGACAAGTTTAGTTTCATTGCTGTCATCAACCAATCCACTGGTAGAAACCGAATAGACAATCGGTTTACGGTCACACTTCGCATACATGCAAAGACAAGGAAAATTTGGATGACCATTTCTAGCTTATTGACCTTCGCAAGTGTCCCATAGTAAACCCCAAGTCTGGATGATCTGGGATTCGGACCCGGACTCATTGATGATTAGCATTAAGTAGTTGAACGCGCAGCCATTAAGCCACGGACCTGTTGTCCCACCGGCTTCAATAGGGAATACTAAGAGTGGTCGAAGGATGTTCACCTATCAAGTCAGAAGACATGCTCGTCCCGTTGCGTCATGAAGCTCAATTTAGGACTCTCGTAGCCAGACGAACACGTTCCCTGACCTGGCCTTTGAATGCCCTCCCGTCGTGCTTCCCAAACTATCTCTTTCTACTGCCCTCCTCCCGTCTTAGGACTTCACAGATTTCGAGCACATTGGCGGAAAGAGAGTGTCGACTTACGAGACGTGGTGTCGAATCTCTGAAGAAGGCCTGCCTAGTATTGGAAAAGGAGCTGGCTTGCATCTGCAGGTAAGCCTCATCTGAAATATTTCCATTACGAATTTAAAGTAACAAGGGTGCAGGCTGCCTAAGAGATGGTATGGAAGTGAGCCACTGGTTTTATGGACGGTTGCGGCTGAGGCAACATCAAGCACTTCATCCACTACATTTCACGTTAGATCTACAGGAGTGGGCGAGTGCACATAGTGCGGTCATAATTGGGCAAGACTCTACGGCTGGAGTTGTCGATTGTGGGTGGTACAATAAAGTTTGGAAGTCGCATTCGCTTACTGGTGATTGCCAGGGCCGATAGTTCGCGTTTTTTGTGGATGAGGACTGCGCCCTAGGTATGAGGGGCTACAATATCGAAAAAGGTTCTACTAGTGGTTCCAGATCCCAAATGTTTTGAGGATTGTCGGTATGTATCTCGTGCGGTCTATTTGCGATGTGGGAGTGTCGAGAAAACTTAAATAAAAAGGCTAAATCGTCTCTACTTCAGTCTTCTATCTCCTACTGCTATTTCTGTCAATATGGTCTATGCAACGGGTTTATATTGGCAGACCTTAATTAATACTGGGTCTAAAAGCATCCAGTCTAAAAACGCCTGCGCATAGCAATTTCGCTTTATCCAGCCATCCCGCCTTTTCCATTTATTTTGTTCCTTCAGAACTGCCTTTGTTATTTTGCTGGAAACCACATCTGTACGAGTCAGTTGTCCATATAGACGCTATTGTTGCTGAAGAGCAGAAAATTGCTTCTAATCGCTCTAATAGGTCTTGGCAATTCCAATTAGAGCAAGCGGACGGTAGCAATATGATCGCCAAAAACCCGGTTGAAGAGCAGCTCCCCGAGGAGCGGCGTTGTGAGGCAGCTTGATAAAGACATCGCTTCCAGAAGCTCTTGGTTTCGAATTTTGGTGTTCTCGGTCACGCCTTTGGCACCCATGTGAGATTCCAGGACTACCGGACGACGGGTGAAGTCTTGCTGGACGGTGATCAGTATTCGCCAAGTCCTCGTGATACCATGGATTCTGTCCCATTTAGGCGTATCTGGTTTGTCAAGTCAGTGTCTGGCCATGTCTGGAGATATTACCCACACGCATTTCGAATCAACATACTTGTCAGGCACAAGAACTTGCTTATTTCGCGGCAAACTTTTGCTGAAAGCTGTTCCACTATCTGTCGTTTGTGGAAACACGGAGTACTAGTATCTAACCTAAGAGACGTCGCCGTTTATGATTTTTTATCGATGAGGCGGAGTGGAAGCCTTCTTTCCCTTCGAAATAAACAAGAAACTTTGACGGGCTTTGAACACAACTGACTAACTTGATCGGAAAACGCGAATTCAGTTATTTTTCAAGTCAGCGATTCACGCAAGCATTTTATTTTAAAATAATGTAGGATCATTCCCAGAAGATGACATCACTGAAATGGCACTAACAAGCAAATTATAAAATCAAGTTATAGCTGCCCATGAAATCAGTTCCTTGTATCAAAACAGGACAGTGTCCATCGACGAGTGCGTAGCCGTCCAAGTAACTGATTTAAATTGCCATAAGCTGGCTAAGACACAGAAGACACCTGAATAAGGGGCTTCATTGTGCACAGAACCCCATTTTGCTGTTTTAGGCGGCAATAGCAGCTGACGAGGCCAGGGGTACGCTAATGGTATTACAGTACCTAAAGGAATGCGTGTAGTGACGGTGGCTTACAGCAGTTTGTGAGAACACGCTGAAGTAGCTTGTGCTCAAGGGGTGTTTGTTGCATCCGCCAAGGATGGTATGTTAAGATGGGGCATAAACGGCGGTGACTGTCTGGACGCACGTGTCCGAGCTGTATCTAGTGGCCGCAGGTCAACATATCTGAGTTAGGGCGAAATTACTTTGAGGTAGGAGTCTTTGTGATACAATTGAGTGACCGAAGCAAATACAGTGACCGGCGCAGCAATAGCCGTCAGTCCCAGATCAAGGGATGTAGGTCACTGCAAATGGGGAGTAAATGGCAGTTCGTTTTGAAAATCCCCCTGGACGAAGGGATTTCTGAAGGATGGTGAGCTCCAATTGACCCTCAAACTGCGAGGGGAGGAGTGTTGACTTTCTGAAAACTGATGTTTTCTATGATCGTACGACCGACCTGCCGTTGACAGACATCAAGCGTTTCCAAAGCTTTCCCAGTGGCTGAGGGCGACGAAGCTGAGTTTCATTGGGCCAATGTATGCATTGCAAAATTTTGAGCGATCTTGGCTTTAGTTCATAGTCGCCAGTTCATAAGTAATGTTTGTCCCATGATTAACCCTTATTTACACCGTGTCGCTGTGTTCGTTGCGTTTTAGCCGACTTTCATAGAAATTTGGGTATAGTAGTGACAGCCAAAACCTTGTTCTCAGTAATGCCTGTGATTTCTATCAAGACTCACCAGTGCTCGTGCAGAAGACGTCCTATTGTGGTGTGATAAGACTCCAGTCCATCCGTCGTCCCACGCCTTAACCTTCCTGTACCTTGATTACCACGTTGTCTGCGAGGGGACTGTCGGAGGTGCCTTTGGCTTTTTACGTTGTTATACCGTTGACTCACGTCTGAGGGGTTCCGTCACCTACTGAATGCGCCATAAATTGGATACCTTGTGTACACTCACATGATATCACGTAACACTGGGATCAGGCGCATGTAAGATGTCATAGGGCTATATGAGTGTTTCACACTTGGCTGCGTTTGCTTCTGGTAGTTGACAGACACAACCTGTGCATGTGGGGAGAGGCAGAAATGCTATGCTTTCTTAGCTTTAGTGAATACCCCATGTTTAAGTGGAACTGTCGAATTCAGAGGGTCTGAATGTGATTTTAAGTTGCTGTTGAGCAAAAAGCAAGGATAGATTCGAAACGTTCATAATCAAATGGTCAGTAATACCGTAGGCAGAAGTCTACTTGCTCACGTTTTGTTCACTGAAATAGAATATCAGTCAATCATTGAGCGCTATTTGACCGCTGTTAGAAAACTCCTGAAGTTATGCCAGGATCACTTTGAACAATGCATATTTTTGCGATAGTGTTTCGAATTCTGCCAGTTTATTGAGAACGTTCTAGCGCATGGAAGGGGTCTTCTCGATAGCGTTTTGTCTTTTTATCTCAAGGTCCCCCGAATCTGGAAGTGGGCAGGACGAAAAGAACCAGGTCCTTCAGGTGCAAGCGGATATTAGCCATTTACAAAGGAAATTACTGGAGCTGTCGAAGGCTCAAAAGAAACGCGTCGCCGTTTTAGATCGAGCTGTGCGTCTCATCAATCAAATGTCGCGAATCGTAAGTAAGGAAGTCTCACAATTAAACGACACGATCAAGGAGTACTTATATTTTCCAACTGACACTAAACAAGCAGCGACCTTTCTAGGAGTTGATCATAGATATACTGTCCGAAATCTTATTTACAGGGGCTCAAAGATGGGCTTCATGAAGATTTTCTTTATCAAAAAGCACACGGGGAAGGCTGGGGGCCCATGGATAAGCCGAACCCCCCTCAACTGTGCCATTTAGCTGCAGAATATCGGCGAAGCATGTGGTTGGACCTTTAGCCGGTATCTGTGCAGTCAGTATGGCAAATCTTTACCGTACAACTGGCTGCCTGTTTGCAGTTTATGAATATTATGCGGCTATTCCTCTGTAACTGATGAACTTCGGCCCACATATCGATTTTCGGACTAGGCCTCTCAAGTTTCGTTTAAACTGATTTACTCCAAGTTAGCGTATTAATTTCTGAGGTGATTAAACAGCTGAAATTTATCTTTTAAATAAGTGGAGCAGGTTACGCAACTTTAAACATCAAGGATTGCTGCGTAATTCCTGGGAAGGACCAGAGTATAAGAACTTGGTTGATACTCTCTTGCATATTTCAATTTTATCTTCAGCGGACACTTATGGAGAGTTAATGCAACTGAGAAACATTCTGAAAAAAAGGATAGAGTTCTGGATTTTGCTTTCATTGAGAGGCGTTTTAAATATCATTACGTTCATGACTTTGGTTAATGACTGGTGAGTTATATTTTGTGTGACGTGGAAGAAATTGATGTTTCTTGGCAGATTTACGCAATCCATCTGGCCCACTTGTGAAAATCCCGGCGGTCTCGATGGGATCAGAACCCACAACAGCAAGTGCAACGCTTGTATACAGTGAACGTTCTAACTAACCTTGGCTGCGATGCCCCGACCGGGGGCCGTGAGCTTAATGCCATTTGAATTAAGTTACCCGCCCAGCCCACTTCCACGTACGGAATCCACCAATTCTGTTATAAGAAAGCTAGCTGACAAGAAGGATTTCCTAAGCAGTCGATCTAGAACCCGCCAGTTTACTGCATGGCCTACTTAGTAAATGTTCTTTGGTTATGATTGGGGAGTAGGATGAACGTTCAGCATTTTTCGAATTATCCTTTGCCACTGATGTTGATTCCCGAAATTTCATGCTTAATGCTCACTTTCACGATGCCATCAAACTTGCTACTGCAATTATGCTGCCAGTACCACTGTCAGACAAACCCAGCTTTCAATGAAAATCTACAACTGTGTGGATAATATTCTTTCACCAAAGTGTAGTTAGACCCAAGGTTTGGATGTGGTTAGCGACGATTCGCCATGCGTTGACCGCCAGAGTGTTCTGTTGTTGCATTGCAAAAAAAGAGAGGACTAAAACTAGTCATGTTCTGATTAAGTAACACTGGTTGCACTTCTTTCCAATGAGTTTTTGTTCTCACATCTCTTATCTGCGACTGTCTCCGGCAATGGATTCGAGCGAGAATCCGAAACCTTAGGCTAAAAAACGTCTTGTTCCAGTGATCGCATCTTCTTATCCTGTTCTTTCATGCTCCACTCTTGGACGACTGTCTACTTTTCTCGGTTCCTCTGGAAGGTTTTAAATGTACAAATAGTGGTTACAGAGGGACAAAAGACTAATACCTTTGCTGTAATCAACTCATGGTAACCGGTAATTTAAACGAAAACGTTGTTTGCCTGTCCTGCCAAGAAAACTGGTGACTTAGTATCTCGCCAAAATGCATCGGCTGCATCTGCTGGTAAATGGTGTCTGAAAGACCTCTGCATAGCGTCTAATGGCTTTATTCACGTTTATCATCAAGAGAGGCCTAAAGCACACTACGGGGTATCTAGGCTTTTTTCATAGTTTTAAATTTCCTACTTTCCCCACGAAACGTAGAGCTAATTTTCACGTCCTCCTCCCTAAATCTATGTTTTAAAATGACTTACATCTTCCGTTGCATCATTTTTTTGCAGCAAGTTGTCGATGGAAATAAGAGTGCTCATCTCTTAACATGGGGTTAGAGCGTTTTAACATAAAGCATCATGACCGTATACTCAGGAATTCCTTGTCGTTTTTAGGAAGGGCTAAATTACTCCATAATCTTTTTTTGCACTAATTCCTCCCTTGAATTCAAGAAATCGTCTTCGGTTTGAACTATAAGTATGATCTCTTATTCGGCTGCACGAATGGCCGGATTATGCTATTGTCTGTGTTGCTGTGCAGTCGTGAGAAAAAAGACTCTGTGCAGGACTTTCCGTTTCCTTTAGTGCCTTTTAAGCCAAACACATTTAATTGGTATTTTGGAAGATTTGGACAGTTTATAAGAATTGGGTGGATTTCGTACTTTGTAATAGACTGGGTGAGTAACTTGAGCCAAATGCGATTAAATTCACGGCGCCCGGTGGGGCCTTGTAGCTCAGGTGGTTAGAGCGTTTGATTCTACTCAAGCCTTGCCCTTGCTGTCATGGGTTCAAATCCCACCTTAGCAGTCGAGTTTTTCACGATCGGGTCAATTGAATTATTCAAGCATATTTGTCACGATGTAATCCGGTCTTCTTAGGGCAGCCAATCCAACATGAGCCACAAAAGTCGGTGTTCAAGCTGGACACCTACAATGGAAGATTGTTCAAAAGGCTCTGGATGTTCGTCTCCGGAACCACAAGTGCACTCCCCACAATTAATGAAGTCAAAACTCTCTTGCACTCGTTCGGACTTTGACGAAATATCCGCCTTCATGAACGACCATCACCAGCGTTTGGAGATGGCCGAACCGGAGCTTCGCAACCACCAGCGGGAGACAGGATTGCCAAAAGTATTTGCTTCGCTTATGTCTTTCTCAGTTTTCACAAACAAAGATAACATGGTCTCCCAGAGGATTTTGATCGAGGCAAAATGAGTCCATTTCAAAGTTTTCCTGGAGGGAAAAAGCAATAAATGGCGTTATCGTCTAGTTATTGGTTGCTCTTATAGAGTGTGATCCTGCGTGGTATACGGAGTCGAACGATGTTCATTATTTATTTCGTATTGCCCTAAATAAGCTTATGAAAGCTGTTTACTTCTCCCGCATTAGATGCGTTACAGCTACTTAACTATGCGAAGTCTCATTATCGATACTTGTCATGAAAACGAATTAATTGCCCGAACTGTGTTCGGGATTCACATCATGAATTTCCAAAAGTCCCTTTGTTTAAACCAAAGGCGATTAAAGACAAATAATTTAACGAATTTGAAAATATTATCGAGCTCCATGGATAAGAGTCCGCGCCTATAAAGTATAAATGTATTTGTTAAAATCAAAACGAATTCCGCGCCGGTCTACATGTCTCCTCCCTGCACCAATTCCTTTTCGCCTGGGGTCGTTGTCATTCCGTCCTAAACTACCCTTTTATGAGCTTTAGAATACTTTGCGATATAACCGTCCGTTATGGTACGGTGAATGCACTTGGTTTGACAACGGTGCGCTGCTTGCTTAATTTTATTGGGTTGCTAAATGAAAGCCGGATTTTGCCTCTCGGTACGTCAGTCATTCATGGAACCCATTAAAGCAAAGTAAATTTACTGACCGTCTGCAGAGAGCTAGACGTGGGTGGTTCCAATGGGGAGTATGTACTAGACCATCCTAACCGTAGCTAATTGCAACTGCCCATGTGAGCACACGTTAACAGTTATATTTCTTTCATCAGAAAACGTTTTACAATGAACTTGTGGCCCGACCAGAAGTATAAGCAGTGTTAGAGGATTATACCAAGCAGGAGGACTGTTAGTGGTATTCGGATTTACAGACCATTGAAAATGGCTATGCCCTATTCTGCTGCCCTTATTATTTTGAATTACGACCATGTTTTAACCCCAACTCTTGTCTACAGGCACCTTGTCTCAGGCGCACCGCGCAGAAAGGAGAAACGGATGGTCGGTAAGCTCGTATTACACTGCAGGTCCCTTTTTTACCAAAGATAAAAATACTTGGAGGTTCTTAGGGAAGAGTTAGTGGCTTATATCTAGAATCTAGTTTAATTTGCTCGAATTTTCAAGTTTCCCAACGGTCATTTTACCATATTTTTCTTGATCATGCTTGATTTCACACAGAAACAAAAGGGACTTGGAACTGTAAAAGTCTGGGGAAATTGTGCCATCATTGACAGTTGGCAATCAGTGTCTTCGAGATTCTGTGGTGGTTATTAAGAACTTTAATATTTTCATAAATGATATTAGTTGATCGCAGAATTTTTGACTAGAACGCACAACTACATAATGAACGGCTTGCCAAGTTCATGTTGAATTTATTTTGTTCTGCTCTGGCCAACACCTTTCAATGCGTACAGCAAACTTTAGAAGAAAAGTGTTAGAGCTTCTAACTTAGAACAGTTACTTTTCCCTTTTTTAGCAGAATCCTACCTCCGAATGCTTTGCTCTTTGTAAATGCTTGTAAATGCCTGCTAACGAGGAACATTATAGACCCGACCAACGACAGGATACTGTTAGCTACTCATTTTAGATATAGATAGACGCAGCTGGGAGGTTTCCTTGGACCTCATCACTGACTCCCGCCAGACAATTTTTCATTCTTAATAAGGGGTCTGATTTTGAAAAAAACCGACAGCAGTATATGCCTTTAAATTATGCCGACTCAACCGGAGGATTTTCGTATTCCTTAAAAAAGCGAAATTTTAATCAAACTCCATTATACAGTTAATTATAGTTTACATGGCTGCAGGCAATTAGGTTCACGCTAGCGGAAGCTCAATGACAAAATAACTTTATTAGTCTGAGAGCGGTTTCGCGGTTATTTTGTTTATCAGCATGCTTTTCCCCCTTCCCGGGAAGTTGGTTTTGCGTGTCCAGTATTCTAGAATCAGACTCATAGCATCGCAGTAATTCGGCACCACCTCAGAAAACTCGGGAATCGTAAGCAGAATCTGAATTATTGGCAGTGAAGCCCACTATCTGATCAGCGTGCCACCGCTATCTGCGCATTAAGCCCGCTGTATTCGCATATACATATATATGTATATGCCAATTGTAGTATGCCGTACTCCCGACGTAGGCGTTATATTGGAAAAGACAGGAGGTTCTCCGAAAAAGTCGAGTTGTACTCGTAAAATGTTTGAGCTAATGACACCAACCCCTCGTCAGACAAAATGAAAACAGGATATAACGTTAAATTGGCATACTAGATCAGTTGGCATGGCAGGCATATATATATTATATATATAATTAGTAGAAGCAAAGATTCGGGTGCCCGGACATAAATGAGAAGAAGAGGCGATCTGGGGAATCATGGTTGTATTGTCGTGACGTTGCAAAAGCAGATAGGTTTTCATCGTTGAAGGTGAGTATCGTACTTCGTCACATAGTATTTGTAGATGAGGGGAGGGATGACACTCATGTTAACACGGTGTTGATTATACGAGAAGAGTTATTAATCGTCTTTGGCGGAACACTGCGCGGACTCGGGACACACTTTCGCCTTCCAGAACGCCAAAATTCTGGCTTGGGACAATGAGCGTGTGGCCAGAGAAACAGTCGAGGCCTGCTACACACGAAGAAGAAGAGAGGGCGAATTCATGGACAATGAATCCGCCTGCTCTTTGTCTTCTTCGGGACATGATGCACGTGACACAATATCTGGACCTCGAATCTTTGCCCATATCGATATATATATACAATACAATCATGGTTCCCGAGATCGCCTCTTCTTCTCATTTATGTCCGGGGACTCGAATCTTCGCTTCTATTAGCAATATATATATATATATATATATATCAACATGAGTGAAGATTCGAGGTCCAGATAGATTATCCCGTTCATCATCCCCAAATGAAGACGAAGAAGAAAAAGAGGCGATGCCATGGACCACACTGTATTGGTGCTGACGTTTCGGAATCTTCCTCGATTCCATCATCAGAGTAGTGGTAGGGTGTTTGTTCCTGCTAGCTCAGAGTTGTTCTGTCTCGCCGCCTGTCTCGTGTTATAGGCATGCCTGATACACGAACTCTGACCTGCTTGCTGGCGGGCGATTGGCTTAGGTCTCTCCGTGGCCGACCGCTGGGGCGCTGGTGTGACCTCTGCCCCCTGCCCGGCCGCTGTTGTCGCTGCTAGGTCCGTGTGCCCTTGGGCCCTCCCCCCATAATTTGACGGGCCGATCGGCTGCCGTTGCATGTGGGAATCGTGGTCGGCTGTTTGGGCGCGTCGGTGGGTCGATGTCTCGCGTCGGTCGTCTGACAGCCGGCTGGCTCTCTCCCCCTGCTGGGAAGGTGACAACTGTTGAGAGAGCCGCGATTTGTTCGCCAGTTTTGCCGGCCCCGTCCAAACTGACTGGAGCCTCGTACGAAGCGCCTGGTAGGCCGGATGAAGATCAATGGCTCTGTTGATTGTGTCAACTGAGGACCAACTTTCGAGAACCAGTCTGGCCATCTTGTCGCTGGCTCGGCCGATGACGCTTGCCTCCCCAAAGGCGAAACTGTGCTTCTCCTGTTGTATGTGGCCATATACCAATGACAGCTTATCCTCGCGGTTGACTGCAAGCTGGTGCTCGTGCAATCTTGTGCAGAGGCGTTTGCCCGTTTCACCAACATACCTTGCACTGCAATCTTGGCAAGATATGCTGTAGACCACTGCTGATTGCTCCGTTGCAGGTAGCTGGTCTTTGGGCCTCATTATCTGCTGCCTGATGGTGGATTCCGGTTTATGGGCCACCCCAATCCCAAAAGGACTCAGGATTCTTGCTGTCGCCTCAGAAACGTTCCTCATGTAGGGGATTGCGAGCCAGAACTTTGGCTTCTCATCGGTAGATCGTTCGCGGTTGAATCCTCTTCGACACTCCTGTATGAAGGATCGTGGGTAACCATTGGCTGTGAATAGGGAATGTAGGTACTTCATTTCCTCCCTCCTCCCGTCGTTGTCATTACAGTGTGTTTGAACTCGTTGGAAAAGAGCTCTGACACAACTGCGTTTGTGACCGATGGGGTGGTTACTCCGGAATTGGAGGATGCGTCTAGTATTCGTTGCCTTTCGGTATACCGTAGTTCTGATCCCCCCATTAGCTAACTTTGTGATGTTTACGTCAAGGAAGGGCAACTGGTTGTTGTCCTCCTCTTCCATTGTGAATTGGATGTCGGGGAATATTGAGTTCAACAAGACTTTGAAGTCCTGAACGTCGTTCCTCTTGATTACGACAAATGTGTCGTCGACGTATCTGGCCCAGAATTTTGGGGAGTACGAACGGAAGACCAGTCGCTCGAGCCTCTGTAGAACAGCCTCGGCAATCAGTCCAGACAGCGGGGAGCCCATCGGTGTTCCCTTCTTTTGTTCGTAAACCCGGTTGTTGAAAGTGAAGAAAGTTCTGAGGCACAATTCCAGGAGTTCGATGACGTGCGTTCGTTTAAGCCGTTGATCAGTTTCATCGTACTTCTCCTGAAGAAGCTCGTTAATGGTGTTGATGGCAAGGTAGGTTGGGATGGAGGTGAATAAGGAGACCACATCCAACGATACCATCATCTCGTCCGGCTCTATTTCTAGATGTCTGATACTCCTCAAAAACTGCTCAACCGATTTCACCGCCCATTCGGAATCCCCGGTCAAGAAACGGAATCGGTGGTAAAGCCATTTCGACAGTCCAAAGGTCGGGGTGCCGCGTAATGAGACTATGGGGCGTAGAGGTACTCCCGGTTTATGCACTTTTGGCAGACCGTAGAAGCGCGCCATGGCGGCATCGGTGGCTTTTGCAGCCAGTGCTTCCTGCCTCTTGAGAGCTCCTGCCTTTCTTAACTTGCCTATCGCCTTTTTTACACTGTTCACGTACTTCTTGAATTCTCCAGTCTCCGAAAGCTTATAGGCTTATATATATATATATATATATATA
>CACRXP010001219.1:99208-118315 GCA_902702965.1 Spirometra erinaceieuropaei | reverse complement strand
GGGCGAGGCTGCTGCCTAACGGACAGAGTAAGGACGACATTGTCTCCCGAATCGATGCTGCCCGCTGGGTTTTCTCAAGCCTTAGGAAATGCCTGTGGAACCGACGTGACCTCTCCATCGCCACTAAGATTCGCGTGTACCGTGCATCTGTCCGGTCTGTCCTTCTCTACGGTTGTGAATGCTGGGCTTTGCGCGTGGAGGATGACCGAAAACTGGAGGTATTTGACCACCACTGCCTGAGGATCATCCTTCGAGTGAAGTTAACCGACTTCGTCTCAAATGAGACAGTCCGCGCTCGCTGCGACAACAGCGCAAGGATAACTCAGGCCATCCAAGAAAGACGACTGAGGTGGTTCGGGCATGTTCTTCGTCGTCCACCTCAGGAGCTCAGTGTTACTGCCCTCGACCCGGCACCGTTGCCCCATTGGAGGCGTCGAAGTGGGGGTCAGTTCAAAACCTGGCTCGACACTGTCCGTCAAGACATGGAGGTGGTTCTTGGACCTTCGGTATTCGGTCTTCGTCGTTGGCGAAGGGAATGGGTCGAGCTGTCTAGATCTGCTGCCGCAGACCGTCACGCGTGGAGAGGTACTGTTCGGGACATCATCGAGGCCGGCTAGATCAGGCATGATCGCAGCCGTATCAAGTACAAGTAAGTAAGACGTAGCAACCCTCTTAGATGCAGCAAATCAGACACATTCGTCTATCAAATTCACGCTGGAGATCGAATCGGCCGGTTCGCTCCCTTTCGTAGATGTTCTCCTAAGCAGGAGACCTGACGGGAGTGTCCGAAGAAGCGTCTATCGGAAGAAAACCCGGTCTGGACAATAGACGAACTTCGCCAGTTTCGTACCCCTCCATCAAAAGCGAAATCTAATCCGATGCTTGGCACAAAGAGCAAGAAAAATTTGTTCAACAGATAACATCGAGGAAGAGCTCAGAAAAATCCAGGGCTACCTTCGCGAAAACGGGTATCCGGATAGATTTATCGCAAAGAACATTGCCGAACGACCGATCACACCCGCCACATCGACCGGCAGCGAGGGTTCAAATATCATTCACTACTAACCCTATTTTACGCGGGGAAGGTAAGGATAAGTTGCCACCGCAGACCACCTCAATGTGCATATATTCCTTCACTTGCTCCTGTGGAGCAGGTTATGTTGGCCGCACGAGTCGGCGCTTATTTAAGAGAATACGGGAACACCTCCCCTCATGGCTGGGAAAAGGCGAAACGAGGAGTATAAGCAGCGCCATTCTCACGCATGTGGTCGATTCCGGACATCGCGTGGACCCTAACGAAACTTTTCGTGTAATTTATAAGGTCCCATCGAGCTACCCTAAGCTACTAGGCCAGGGCCTGTTAGCGACAGCGGAAGCGGTCGCCATTAGGTTACGAATGTCAACCTTATGCGCACAGAAGAACCAACTTCAGGCTCCGCGGCTACAGTGGTCGAAGGTCGCCTAATGCTGCAACTCTCCCCGCGTCCTTCCACTCTCACCCTGGCCTTGACAGTGACTGCTATAACCCCCTCCCCCTCCCACATTCCCACACTCCGCCTGTGTTTTAAGGAGGACTTTTATCGATTTCTCTTATCGCTGACATGTCTTACTTCTACCCCGTTCCCATATAACTGTACAGGCCCGACGAGAATTTTTCGAAAGCTACGTACGCTCGCCACCTCGTCTTCTGATTACCGCCATGGGAATTTTCTCAACTCGAATTATATGCGTTTGTTAACAAATGCATAATAAGCTGTTCGAAGACAACTGTCAACTGTGTTCTTAGTCTTGGGCAAGACCCGCCTTATGGGCTTGAAAGGTATGGAAATTTTAAAATGGATAATCGTGAAGTATAAACAAGCCGGGGGTTCCTGGACCAACTGTCTGAGCACTTAACTCGGCTGTTGCTTGGCCAACTGACACAGATCACTTGTCACTGTTGACAGCACATGTAAGGTAGTAAAGCAATTTAGGGTAAGGGGAAACTATATTAACAGCACAGGTACTAGCCAAAAGCCCACACGCGCGTGCTTCGTTGATATTCTGCCGCCGCATGGTGCAGCTGCGAGGAATTCGGCTCGTCAGTGGGTCCCCCAGCATTCCCCGTGTGTTTTCTGTAAGATACTCCAATTTATAAATTGTCGCTTTTTACTTTTTTCAGAAATTACCTACGAAGTTAGAGTAGATCAGTTTATTCAAGGTCTATAGGCCCGGTGACATGCTGTAGTTGATGGACTTTGGCCCAAATATTCATACGTAAAATTCTCGGTCTGAGCCTACAGACCTTGAATAAACTGATCTACTCCTACTTCGTAGGTAATTTCTGATGAAGACAAAAAGTAGTAAAGCACATTGCGACCATCTAGTAGCGTTCTATACCCTTTTCTTTCATTAAAACCGAAAATATCATTTTTTCAACAATAGGGGGACGTTGGGGAACCTCTTTTTGATTTCGAGTACTAAATAGCGCAGAGAGGTGGGGCTGATCGGTGGTTCAGTTGGCAGGGCGTTTGATTTAAATGCTCACTGGCCAAATGACTGAGCTGTCAATCCCATGTGAACTCTGCATAAGAGTGCATTATGGATGTTTGACTATGACAACTAAGCCAGAAATTGCGAATTAAACTTCTCTTTCCTCTGCTGGTAACATTTCCCAGTTGGTTTTTGGGAGCGTATTTCTAACAGACACATGTCGCGGGCTAGTATACCAATTTGTCGAGGGTTTGGTGGATCGCGTACTTAAAAAATACAAACTTAGCTCACACACTTCGGAGGAGCTTAAAAACAGAAATTTCGAAACTGACCCATCTACCAAAAAACAACCGCGGAACGTTCAGGCACTAAATGATGAGCTGAACCCCTTGCAGTTGTGCCATAAAGGAGCATAATATCAGGGAAACAAGGATCTGGGCCCTTACCTAGTACTTGTAATGTCCGTATGTTAAACCAGGCAACTTTTGCATGCTGCTGGTTGCATGTTGACAGCTTATAAATAAAGTAGATATGCTATGTGATTAAATGTCCACCGGACTGCCGAAATGCGTCTTGTTTTGAAAAAATTACTTAAGTGGGCCTTCAATATTCATCGCCGCGCGGCATATTCCTGTAGTAATCCGGTCAACTTAAACCTCTGGCTTTTTAATGAGCTAAATTACGACTTCGTGCAAGAGACAAACTCTAAAAAGGCTACTTAAGTAGTACGAGTTTTTTCTGTCGTCCTTCGGTGTCCATACAGATTCAGATGTAGTTAACAGAAAATAGGTACCAAAATATCCTCATTTGAAGTAAGCCGGCAGAAAATTACGTCTTCTTCAATTATACGCTTGAAGAAAAGGTATTTGTAGTTTAACATGTTTCTAGTCTGGAGATTTTTAAGACCGCAAAATGTCTATTCATGAAGCATCATATCCGTCTATTCATTAATCCGACCGATAAGATATAAAACATGATTGAGGTCTATTTCAAAGACGGTGAACCCTGTATGACCTCTTCTTGATAATGTATGGAGATGCATTATTTTCCATACGTGGAATATATTCAGTTTGTACTTTGGAAACCCTGAATATGTGTATATCGACAGTTCGTGTTCAAGCTTACCTGACGATGGAAAATGTTCTTAAAGCCGACAGATTCCTTTGATCAAGCACAAAATATAAAGATGTAACTTATTGCAAAATGAGTACGAAAAAGAATATTGTGCAAACGCTTTCTATAAAGTATACTTGCATCTATGATGGCAACGAGGATCAGTTGGAAAAGTTCATGTCATTTGAGTAGCCCGTTTTTACAGGGGAAAGTTTTTACAGGTGATCAGAAAGCAGCTCGTTCAAAAGTCGGCATCGTGACGTGACTGAAATATCTTGAGATTATGTCTCACGTTAATTAATGATACAACCCTACTTAAATAATCTCCTCGCAACAAAGACAAATTTCAGAATTTCGGTTAAAATTTCATGAAATGGCACACCAGCTGTACAACGCAATTAGCTCGCGGAAGCTGATAGATCTCGGCTCCAATGTTCATATTTACTTTTGGTTTTAGTCCGCGAAGCCTCACCTGAGCTATTTCCTCGTACGTACCACAATAAGTTTAAGGAAAACTAAAACGCTGAAATGTCAAAACTGCAGTATCTGCCGGAGAACACATGGGGGTGCTGGTGGAATCACTGATGACTCAAACGCTACGCAGTTGCGTCAAGAAGCAACAGAATATTGGCAAAACAGATGTCTGGGCTTTTGGTTAGTATCTGTGCCATCAGTATAATAAATCATGCAACATGAGATCGCTAATTTCGTTTTTTCCCTGGGCTGAGAAATGTTCACTTCAGTACGGCGGCTTTTTGTCTACCCCTGTGATCCACCCAAAGTTGGAAAAAAAAAGTAAATTAAACACGTCTATGACCGCAGTTGTGATTCTTACCCTATGTGCGCACGTTGTTGATTCGTTATCGAACAATCCATCTGGTTATAGCCAAGAGTTCACTTTCAGTCTTCAAAGAAGGGTGTCTTCAAAATTAAGGACAGCGACTCACCCGACTACAAAACAGGCTTCTTTGGCCATTTGAACCTGTATGAAGGCCTTCTGATTGATCTAAATGGGACAGGCAGATGAGGAGGTCGGTATTCCAGCCTCCCGTCTATTTTACGTTCATTTTCAGATATAAATTAAGAGCTACAGAAAACGGTTGCATGACAGCATAGATAAAAGTTCAAACGGGCATTTTGATTAAATGTCTCCAGTTCAACCGAGCATACGACATTGAAATAAACCGTTTATTGTATTTGTCAATACCTCACAATGAAAATGATTTTAATAGGTCTCTGCAAGACAAAGCACTGTTTCACAATAATCTGCCACTTACTGCCGACAGTACACCGAGCATAGTGGTCCTAACTATAACCCAAATCTTTCTCAACGGACAAAAAGAAGATAAAAAGTTAGTTTTACTGTCAGACTGCACGAAAATGTCTATAAAAAATCGTTATGTGAGCCTCAGAAAATCCGATCAAACGGCAATCGGAGGGGAGCGCTAGCATTGGACTCGTAAGACGTTAAATACGAGTTGAAGGGATTCGCAAATACAAGAGCGAGCTGGATGGGACAATGCATTATGAGAAGGAGAGTGACACCAATGGGTCTCGCAGCTGTTACTCCACAGATTCATCGAATGCACTTCCAAAATACAGCAGCCGACACCAGAGAGAGGGCGCATAGCGATAAGGTTTAATCCTCGTAGAATTCAAATTCATCAAACGTATTTTTTGATATCAAACTGATAGTACAGTGAAAGGCGAAAAACTTATAATTAATAAGAGGGTGCTGAGACCCCTCTGAACAATGGGATTGAACTATCGTCCAGCTCTCCGGGGAAAAGGGAAAAAAGACAATGTGTATGGGTTGTTTTTTGTCGCTGCAATGCTGCTAAATGGCAAGCGGACCAAACCATGTGTCTGGGTTTCGGCCAGGGCAGTTGGAAGGCGTGCAAGGACAGAATTTTTGAGCGTAAGTCTGGCTTGTCATATTTTATACTCACTGTCTCTGCTATCGGAAGTACCCGCCAATGTAGAAATTTGGTGCATCGACGGCAGTTTTTAGACTACTCAGACTGCCCGAACTACGTCTATATTACAGAACTCCTCAATATGCATTTACACCGCTTGTTCCTTTGGACTAGATTTTTTGGAATGAGATGGTTCACAGCGTGAAGATTCCCCAGCTCAAAAGTGAGTGAGAGAGAGGCTTAGTACGACAACCTTAGCCTTGACGGTGGGACACACAGACAGCTTAAAAAGCAGTGGTCACAAATGTTCAATTGAGTGCCGTACCAGCTGTTGATATTGTCAAGTCCGGCACGAAGTGCGTGCGGACGCTTGAGCTTTGTCAAACTAGAGCCAATCGTCAAAGAAAAAATTATCCATCCGCACCGCAATATCGGTAAGAAGATGGCTGTCAGATGCGGCAAAATTATTGAACTAGCGAAGGGGTGTAATCGCTGTCATCACTTCGAGAAGACTGTCACTTATCTCCAGCTGGACAAAGACAACAAAAAACCACCGTGTAGGAAATATACACGTCTTCAAATATATGTAAGAGTAAGCAACCGACTAAGGAAGTGCACAAAACTTTCCAACTGACTGATCATCTGCATGCCTCATACTGCCCGGTCTGCGCATCAGTCTGCAACTGACTGAAAGCAGTACTGATTCCGCATATAAACAACATCTGCGGCTGAGGCGCAGGTTGTGGGCTTGCAGGGTAAGGTCTGATTGTGTAGCCATACATACGGAACATAATACTGTTGATTTACTGATTGGCCTTGCATAGGCGTAATAACGTTGGCCTGGGGTCTGTCGTTTCGTTCTAACCTTCGAGTTGTCCGGACTAGTGGTTGGGATTATGGTTAGGGTAGAGTTGGGCGTTAAATGTTGGCGTTAGGGATTGGGGCCAGGATTTGGGCTAGGGCTATGGGCTAGGGTTTGTGGTTAGGTTTTGGTTTAGGTAGAGTAGCATTACCGACAAAGACAAGGGAGACTGGAATGGCCATTTCTGGCTTATTAGCCGTCGTCAGCCAGCCACACCCAAGCCCGAAGTGTGGAACACCCGAGCCTCGAACTCGTGACCTGTTGGTTTAGAAATCCACGCCTCTACCCACCCGGCCACGAGCACGTTGCCCTGTCGGTTTTCGATCGGGAATATACAGTGGTAGGGGGCGCTCACCGATCGTTCATACGGAACTCACTCGATCCGTTGTGTCTTATGGACTCTCTCTCGAGCCCAACCAGCAGCCGCACAGCGGCGCATGACATATAGGCAGAGTAGCATTACCGACAAAGACAAGGGAGACTGGAATGGCAATTTCTGGCTTATTAGCCGTCGTCAGCCAGCCATACCCAAGCCCGAAGTGTGGAACACCCGAGCCTCGAACTCGCGACCTGTTGGTTTAGAAGTCCACGCCTCTACCCACCGGGCCACGAGTGGGTAGAGTTCGGAGTTGGGGTTAGTGTTAGGTCTACGGTTACGATTTGGGTTAGAGTTAGGGTAACCCATACCTTATCCCTAAGCCTAACTCTCACACTATCCCAAAGCGTAACATGAAACATACCTCTAAACACGAGCACAAGACTGCCCTTTTTTCCCTTTCAGCAGTTTTATTGCACACTTCATTAACTCGTTTTTTTCGCAAGAATTTCACAGCCATCTCACTGGCGTGTCCGATTGCCCCACCCGTAAAATCTCCTTTACCACCATTTCCGTATAACTGGCCATCGGGGTTTAAGAATTTCAGCGAGGACTGCAAGACCACCTCTAACCGTTTGCAGTACGAGGAATCTGTTCTTGCTCGTCTTCTATCCAATCAAAATTTTCTGGCAGATTTTTTCCATGAATAGTTGTAAGTGATAAACCCATTAGTGGGGCACAGTGAGTACGCTTTCCGGGAAACGAAGATGGCAGCATTCCAACAGTTACAAACTAGTAAATAAGAAGAAAGTCGTCAGCAGGTAAAAATGCACATGCCAGCTCTTTGTCTCATTCAAAATTGTGCCAAGTTCTTTAAAAAGTGTATTGTAACTGATTAAAACAAAACGGAATTAAATGTCACTACATAGTCCTCAAACTACACATACTCACTCGACGACACAACAGTTCGATCATCGCAAGCGACAATTTCAACTGCTACCCCCACAAAGAGGGCTTAGCGGCCCTGATTTGCGCGTGAATTAGTTCATATTGGGGCAGACTTGGGCAGCAGCGACCTCCCTTACAGTGCTCTGTCGAAGAGAGGACCAAGACAAGTAGCTGTGCTGGCGGGCTCAATAACCGACACGGCCGATCACCCAAGCCACGCGTACCCAACTGCGACGAATTAGACAGGAGGGACGAATAAATCGCAGTTCGGGGGGCGAGCACAGTTGCGATTGGGAGTTCTTTGTAAGGAGGAGCATCATTTCTAACTCAAGTTTGTCTAACAGTCCATGTTAAGGGATGTAGTAGATTTCGGAAGACCTAATAACAATGAGCGATCTACTCACTTAAAGTATTAATGATAAGTTGATTGTTTAGAATTTAGCCATGAGAGGGATTGAAGCAAACAATGAATTAATCAAAGTCTTCGAAGCACTCGAGGATCACAGGTTGTTGGATGGCGCGAGGAAAGTCGGCACATAAAGTCGAAGATGCCCACAGGACGGTTCATCATTGTGGATTTAAAAAAAACAAGGATGAATGCCAAAGTCGGAGATCGTGTTCTGCGTCACAGTCAGAAAACGGCTTATGTAGGGACTGAATTTGCCTTTCCAGATATTTTCCGAAATCTTGAAGGACCTTGTCGCGACAGCTTGTTTCGTAGAAAAACCCTATCCGCTACGACCATCAGACCTGCTCCCGAACAGAAAGGGAAGCCTGAGGTCAGTAGAGGTAGCACTGTATCCTGTACGGAATTAATGGAAGATGAACTAAAACGAGATGGCAGCTGGAAATGGGCAATCACCCAGCGCCGGAAGGGCGATTGTCCGAGTGCCGCCTAGATGGGCTTCCGAGGGTCTTGAGCAAGGGCACCTCTGTGTTGGCCTAGAGGTTGACTGGCCGGTTCAGACAGCTGTAACCGACCGAGAATCAGACCGCTACCGATAGGTGCGTTCAAGCACGCACGACAGGCGGTGCTGCAGCAAGCATCCCCAATAGGGCCTCCAAGATCTCATCACCTGTAAACTGAAAATAAACCAATGCATTACTGGCCACAGTTCATCTGGCGGCAGCATAATCCAAGTGTGCGGAAAAGTTGTTACTTCGAGTAGGTTTATTAATATCAAAGTCAACTTAGAACGACTCAACTACCCTGGACTTGAAAGACGACCGGCGCATAACTTCTACTACACACGTGGATTATTTGCACGCTTGTGTACATTTTCCGTCACGGCTCTTGATAATTGAAGATCTCACTTAAGGGCGACCTAACGAGTCTCTGAATGGGAAGCCGCACGTGACGCGACATGGGGACCGGGGTTCCGTCGGTCGTCTAGGTGAACTCTACCTGAAAAGGGTAAAATGGAACAGTCTGTAGTCAAAGGAACTGACGGAAGGTCCGGTCCAGTTCTTATGACCTCAAGCATAGCGTCAACTCGACTGTTGCAGTGGAGTCAGTCCGCTGTCAGATGGATACGATGCATCCCTTGACAAACTATATATGACCTCCGGTGTCGTGCGAATTCTTGTAGCTCGCAAATCATGCGGAGATTTTCCAGAACTGAAGAAGACGCACTAAGGAAACTCAGCAGCCGAGTCCGGCCATCTTTTTCAGTTTCATTTTGAGGGAAACATAGGTGTTGAATCTTTGAACTCCCTATTTATTACAAGGAAGCGAATTATATCAAAAATTTGGAAATGGAAACCTCAAACAGCTACAGAATTTTGTTTCAGATTGGCAAAGTTTTTGAAACCAGACAGATAAACGAATTGTTCCAAGTGTTAAAAACATTATTGCTACTAAATATGCTGTACAGTAGTCTGCCTATGGATAAGTGGTGCTATCTCAGTTTCTGAGGGAGAAAAATTAAATGCCAGCACTCCCATTCAACGGACCTGGGACAAATTGCCGAAAGACTTTAACGAAGCAGTCCTCATCGAAGGTAGAGAAAGTTCTTTTGACAAGGTAAAGGACTGAGATCGCGGACTTGGCTACCTTTGAGCAGTGGAGAGACTGTTTGAGGGAAGCCGTGACCCACACACCCAAGTCTCTCTGGGCGTCTACCTCCTGTAATGGTACGTCATTTAGGTGGTAAACCCTCCGATTGGAGAATCGGGTCCCACCGACTCGCAAAACATTGCACTTAGTCACAGGAAGCGACAAAAGCCAGTCCTGTGACGGTAGTTGCTGTGGTTAGATATTTCTGGCCGCTACCGATCCGCCTTTTTCTTCCAATTCTATAATCCTTACTATGAAGTATTTCTGCATTTTTAGTCAAATAATCCAGCATCGTTCAGTTTTTGCGGCCTTTTTTTCTTATTGCATCCGCAATGCCCGTGCGTTTCTGTATATCAGTCGATGTCAACCTTGCCCACTGTGACGAGAATGTTGTTAACTGATTTCATGTGCTGTGAAAGGCAAGTCATCTCTTTTTCCCACCCACGACCGGATCTCCATAGCAGGTATCATACTTTCAAGAAGGCAGATCTGACCTCGCCCACATGAGTGTCATGAAGGTCACTTCGTGAAGGAACGAGTTCTCACGTCTGTTGTCAATTTTCAAAGCGGTTAGAGTGCTACGCGTCTGTTCTCCTGAGACCGTTATAGCAGAGCTCGAACGCCTGCAGCACATGATCCGCGAAAACGGCTATCCCAGAGAGATTCGTCCTCTGAAATATTAGGGTGCGTGCCACAAAGTCTGCCGTTATAAATTCAGAAAAAGTATGCTTACTTCTAAGACCGCCTTTTCTAAGAGACGCAGCAAGAGAATCAGTGGGACGACGTCTACGGACGGCCATCACGAGTGCCTTTCCCGCGAAGAACTTGCGCGCGTTCTTCGCAAACTCTCCCCTCCTGCGGTTGGGCGGCAAAGACAGACTGCCATTGCAGGCCACATCGATGTGCATGTACTCATTCACCTGTCCTTATGGGCGGGATAGATTTGCCGTACAACGATACGTCTGGAAAGGAGGGTACGCGAACACGTGCCTGCATGACTAGGCAAACGGCAAAATCGATCGATTTCAAGTTGAATTTGAAGCATTTTGTCCGCGGTACGAAGCTGAAGTAGGCAAGAACGGCAGGATTTATTGGTACCAAAAAATTTCGCGACTGCTCTTCAGCTGCTTCCTGTCGCTTCATAAGAGGGATAACGAGTGAGAACAATACAACAGATTTGAATTCGTGCAGAAAATCGATGCAGAAACAGCAAGGTTAGGGTTTTGGGCAAAGTTGGCTAATCGGTAAAGTTAGTAACACAAACGCCGTAGGGGAAGAAAGTGAAAAAAGGGGAAACGTTAAAGAGCAAAAAATGAGAGGAGAGAGGGGGAATCATGGAGTTAGAGGCTACCATGGTAATGTTAGGTTAACCACGTGCTCCAATTGTTTACAAAGATCTGGTTTCACTCGTCGTATATAGGCTGCCTCCAGGTAACGCAATGTCCGAGTTGTTCGTGCCCGAAAAAGCCCGTCTTTATATCTTTGCCCTTTAAGGGCGACAATATTTTAAATTCTATCAAACGACGGCTACGTTCTGCCATTGAAAGGACATACAATGCAGCCGAACTAGTATTCTGCAGTCCTACTAAGCCACTTCCGATTCCACGGGCAAAGGATGCCCTGCCAATGCACGCCACGTCAAATTGTGTTTATGAATTCACATGCACTTGCGGATGCAAGTACATTGGGCGAACGCAAAGGCAGTTGGCAGCCAGATCCATTGAGCACCTGCCCAAGTGGCTCCTTAGACAAGAAAATAAGATCCCGCGTTCATCCATTACGAAACACCTACTTGATACTGGTCACACCGTCGACCCCAAAACTTCCTTCCGAGTACTTGTTCGGGCACGAACAACTCGGACATTGCGTTACCTGGAGGCAGCCTATATACGACGAGTGAAACCAGATCTTTGTAAACAATTGGAGCACGTGGTTAACCTAACATTACCATGGTAGCCTCTAACACCATGATTCCCCCTCTCTCCTCTCATTTTTTGCTCTTTAACGTTTCCCCTTTTTTCACTTTCTTCCCCTACGGCGTTTGTGTTACTAACTTTACCGATTAGCCAACTTTGCCCAAAACCCTAACCTTGCTGTTTCTGCATCGATTTTCTGCACGAATTCAAATCTGTTGTATTGTTCTCACTCGTTATCCCTCTTATGAAGCGACAGGAAGCAGCTGAAGAGCAGTCGTGAAATTTTTTGGTACCAATAAATCCTGCCGTTCTTGCCTACTTCAGCTTCAAGTTGAATTCTCGCACGTCTAATCGATACTAGCCAGCACGTCGACGCCAAAGAGGCCTTTCAATTTGCCTACCGAGCACCAGCACACTACTCTAAAGGGTTACACAAACGGGTGCTAACAACAGCCGAGATGGTGGCTATCCGGTTAATGAACCCAGCGCTCTGTTGTCAGAAGACTTTGATACAGGTAGTCTGTGCTCCCAGGACGATTCCAGGTGGTGATCACACGCCGCCCCAACGTCCTGAGAACATTCACACGCACATTGCGCGTTTGGCATTACAGACAGCGTTTACACCCTAACCAGAACCCCTCCCGTTTCCCCTCCCCCCACCCCTCACTCCAGCTCCAATTTCCTCAACACGCCGAGTCCGTCATGCAAGCGGCGTGGTAAGAACGAGCTTGATTAACCTTGCTCTCGAGACACAGAGAAACCCTGTCCATAGCTCAGACGTTCATCATTCATCTAATTGTAATGGACTGATGACGAATTACCGAGAGCAAATGTTTGACAACTGACTTTTTAATCGTAACACGGGAATTTTTACAGAATCTTGGAAGCCACGACTGTTAGTGCATCGCAATAGATGTGAGCACGCCAGCTGATGTACGGTGGGACGAATTCTCCAGTTTCTGACTCACTCCCTTCTCTTTCCCACCCACCAGGCGACTGTCTGAGTTTGTTAGACAAGTGGTGATAGAATTGGTGGCAGTGATTGTGACGGTGTTAAGGCCTACCTCCAAGGTGTCCCACTGCAGTCACGCGTGACATTAGTCTCACATGGACCCTGCGCTACCCGATTAACGCGCACCGCGAGCCAATTTCAGGTTATAACCAATACTATGCTTATGTATAGAGTAGTCTCGGGCGTGCAACAAACTCTGTAATCTCTGATTTGCGATACTTTCAGTTTTTGGCGGTTTCAAGCATATAGGCACTCCTCTACTGTAATGTGTGACAACCTGATGGAGATGGCGGAGATCACGTGGGCGATTGTGCCGTATCATTTTTCCAGAAAATGCCTGCAGCCTGCTACGTATGAGGTTTACAGTTAGCATAAAAACGGACCGCCTAGCTGCAAACCGGAGCGGACTACTTTTCTGTTTCCGACCTGCTGGATTAGTTTTTTATCTGGTAGGACATAGGATCCAGTGCCCGCTTCTCCGGCGGCGCTTTGTCGGTCGATGACTTCGACAACCGTTGACACGCCTTTGGCGCACGGGCACACCCCCCGACTGGAACTGAGGCACTCCTATCCAGCTGCAGTGACTCACGTCTGCCCCCAAAAACTTTCCCCACCTCGCGAGTCCGACGGCCCGGCTGAATACCCGTGAGTCCCTGTGAGTATGCGCCCCCCCTATTCCTCCCCTAATCCGTCCAATCACATGACCAACACTCAGCCAGCCACCCCTTCTGCTGGCGCAGACATGCATCCCCGCATAAACAAAGCACCGCGACTGACGCGCCCAGGTAACGGAGGCTTAGCTCTGTCACAAGCAAACAGCCAATTCACGGCAACCTGCTCTGTGTACAAAATAAACCTGTTCTCGCGGCTCCCCAACTTCTGACATAACACAGAGCAAAATGATTGTATTGAAAACAAGCATGTACAGAATTTATTGGGGCCAATAAATTTCGTGACGGCTTTTCAACTGCAACCCGTCTCTGCATAACATAGGTAACGAATGAAAGCGCACAGCAGTATGAATTTGTACAGAATGGCAGGGCATAGGAGCAAGGTCAAAGTTCAAAATAATCAATAATCAGATAAGACGCCCACATAAGCATCAAAAAGGAAAAAGGGGAGACGAAATGTTAACAACAAATCACAGTCAGGGGAAAATAGAGGCTTGAGATTACCAGGGCAATTGCAGATTGATCACGTGATCTAATTGCTTGCACAGGTCTGGTTTCTCCCTCCGTATGTAGGCTGCTTCCAAATAACGCAAGGTTCGAGTTGTACGTGCTCGGACAAGTACTCGAAAGGATGCTTTAGGTTCGACAACATGACCGCTATCTAACAGGTGTTTCGTTATAGACGAACGGGGGGTTCTATTTACCTGTTTGAAAAGCCAATTAGGCAAATGCTCAGCGGCCCTGGTTGCCCGTTGCCTTTGCGTTCGCCCAATGTACTTGCATCCGCAAGTGCATGTGAATTCATACACACAATTGGGGGTGGCGTGCATTGGCAAGGCATCCTTTGCCCGGTTAATTGGAAGGCTTTTTTGTGGAACTGATGAAGATTAGCTCTGCTGCGTTGTACGTTCTTTCTATAGTGCAACGCAAGCGTCGCTTGATTGTGTTTGAGACGTTGTCACCCTTAAAAGGTAGACATATTATAACGGGCGTCTTCGGAACGGACTGTTCCGTCAACTTTGGCCGTAAATGGTTGCTGTACTTCTGAATGAAGCGTGCAGGATAACCACGATTAAGTAAGGCTTCTTTGATACGGGCAGTTTCTGTATCTATGGTCTCACTGGAGCAAATATTTCTCGCTCTTTGAAAAAGAGTATGTACTGGATTACGTTTCCATTGTGTTGGCGCAACGCTTTTAAAATGTAGGTATTGCCCTTTCCACGTAATCTTGTGGAAGACGGAGCGTCTTATTGAACCATTATCCTCTCTAAACATGAGGAAGTCCAGGAAGGGTAACTTGTTAAACTGCTCCATTTCCATCGTAAATTTGATTTTAGGATGCAGATTATTCATCAGGCAAAGTAGGTCGGAGGCGTTTTCCTTGCTATCAACAATCGTGAATATATCATCCACGTATCTCCTGTATAATGTTGGCATGTTTAATTCTGAGGACACCTTATCCTCTAGGTAACCCATAAAAACATCGGCGAGGGTTGGCCCAAGTGGACTACCCATTGCGACTCCGTCAATTTGTCTGTAAAGTTCCCCATTAAACAGAAATTGAACATCTTTGGTGCAAAGTACCAACAGATCTCGTAGTAGTTCGGGGGAGAGTCGGGTTTTGGACGCATGGGCGCAGTTGATCTTACACCCTTGACTGCCGCGGAAATGCAGATCCCCGCCCAGTATTGCAGATGGTCTCGAGCTAAATTCCAGGGGGTGCCTACTCCTGTTTGTTAAATGTAACCCTGATCTTAACGATCCTGCTCCCAACAGTAACCCCAACGTTAATCGGAACTCCTAACCTTCACACAAAGTCTGAGCCCAAATCCAACGCCCTAGGAATTAAGGTCAGTGCCACCTGGAATACGGGGGATCCACATTGCCGCCCCCAACACTTACTTTTCTCGTTTGCCAGTTTGTTTCTCCCCATTTTGGAATAATACCCAAAGTGAGAAGCAATCGTTGCGGACATCTGTACGATGAGACCGCTTCTAAAAACTCCTTAACGCTGACTCGGTTTACCAATTCACCTTACTAAATTTGCCTCATTGTCATCCAATGGTTTTTCTACCAATCCTGGCATATTACGGCAGACGCTCGCCCGGTCTGCTTGCATAACTTCGCAAAAGTCAATTATCTACTTCTTTCGCGTCTCTCTTCTCGTAAATTCCTGGTGCGGCACGTTGCTACTGCTAGTTCGCTACAACATGTGGCTTCTAGCAAATTATACGCCCATTGCCACTCTAAGTTCCAAAAATACCAAAGTTTGTGTCGAATATTTATTTGGGGATCATTTGTCTAATGTTTTTACAAGCCCTAACCAAGAAGAATGACCGAATTCTGTGTCAGACTTCTTTTGGGTGCCGGTTGGGGCGCTATAAAAATACAATCACAGCAGGTACATTGCGAGTTATCGGGGTTTTTGTTAAGAAATTGTGGGGCGCGTCATCATGGAAGAGTAAAAACCAGTGCCGGTATAAAAGCTGTCTGGAATCGCCACGAGCGAGCGATGTTCCCTCAGTACTCCTCTCCTTCTTCCTCACCTTCACCCTCCACAGTGTCGGCACCGACTTCTTCGTAGTCCTTCTCCAGTGCAGCTGTATCTTCACGCGACTCGGAGAACTCACCCTCTTCCATGCCTTCGCCCACATACCAGTGTACGAAGCAGCGCTTCGCATACATTAAGTCAAATTTATGGTCCAGTCGGGCCCACGCTTCTGCAATCACTGTTGTATTACTCATCATACAGAGGGCACGCTGGACCTTGGCTAAGTCGCCACCTGGCACCACGGTGGGCGGTTGATAATTAATACCGACCTTAAAGCCGGTTGGACACCAGTCAACGAACTGGATGGTCCTCTTGGATTTGATTGAGGCAATTGACGCGTTCACCTCGTTCGGCGACACGTCACCCCGATATAGCAGACAACAGGCCATGTATTTGCCATGCCGCGGATCACACTTCACCAGCTGATTGGCTGGCTCGAAGCAGGCGTTTGTGAGTTCAGCAACAGCCAGTTGCTCGTGGTAGGCTTTCTCGGCGGAGACCACTGGCGCGTAAGTGGCCAAGGGAAAGTGAATCCGGGGATAGGGCACGAGATTCGTTTGAAATTCTGTGAGGTCAACATTTAAGGCGCCATCGAACCTCAGAGAAGCCGTAATTGAACTGACAACCTGGGCAATCAATCGGTTGAGATTGGTGTATGTAGGTCTCTCGACATCCAAATTTCGCCTGTAAGGAACATTTAAATCAAGCATTACACGGTGACATGAAAGGTTAGGTCCTCCAATCCACATGATTGTTGCCATATGGCCAGCTTACTAAAACAACTTCAGTTAGCATACCAATCCTAGATTAGAAAGGGGAAGAGAGCCCAAGCAGTGTTCGAAGCACACGCAGGGAAGCGCGTGTGAACCGATGCTTGATGCAACCGAATGGGGCACCTACACACTCCCCCCGCGACAGCCACTAGCTGGACTAAGAAGATAGGAAGGGGACATCACAACTGAAAGCCACAGAGGGAACTTCGCACTAATTCACAGTACGTGATTACTATAGTGAAACCGACGGAGTTCGGCACCATCCGAATAATGACATTAGCAGGCCTACTTAGCCACTCGCTGGACCGAGATAATAAAGAGGGCGCAAGTCTGGCCTGTACAGTTAGGAGGACAGTTTTGGTACGGGACGTGATACACTACTCCAGATTGCTCCTCATGCTTTAACCGGTCTTGAATTGTCATGGCCCTACTGCGCATGGTAGCTTTGAGGCTACCTAGCTCCGAAGCAATGCGTTCTTTTGTTTCTGAAACGTCCTTGATGTATGGGTCCTCTGGGGCGACCGCTTAGGCAGCGACTTATGAATGCCTTCGGATAGCCATTTTGCACAAACTGGTTTCGGAGATAACGGAATTTACAGGCTCGTTCCTCCGTTGTGCTGCAAACGTGTCATCTCGTAACGGCGCCAAAATATAGGCTCATGTTGGTTAAAATACCAATCTTAGCCACTCGCTGGACTAGGGAAGGGGAGAGAGCGCAAGCAGAGCGCGGAGCACAGGCAATGAAGCACACGCGTTAACTGATGCTGGGTGTAACCAAATTTGGTGTGTACACACTTTCCCCCCGATGGAGTCACTCACTGGATTATAAGGATACGGGGGGCGTAATCACAACGGGAAGGCCACGGAGGAAACCTCGTGGCAATTTACAGTTCATGGCCACTGTAGTGGGACCGATGGATTTCCAGACCGTCGAAACAATTCCATTAGGAAGTCTACTTGACAACTCGCTGGCTCAGGCATGGCTCGAGGCATGCGCAGGGAAGCGCTGGTGTATAAGCACTCCTCTCCTGAGACACAGTCAGTCGCTGAATTAAAAAAAGTAAGGAAGGCGCAAGCACTTGATATATGTTAAGTCAGCATAGTCACATCTACTAAAATTGTTTTAGTTAGCTAACAGTGGAGCTGCAGAAGCAAATTTCCCAAAACAGCTTTATGAAAACCAAACAACGAAATGTAATTCTTATCGGAGGACGCCACCATAAATATAGAGTTCAGGTGGATCCTTGACCTTCGGCATTCGGGCTCCGACCACTTTGGCGGAAAAGTGGTCTCGCTCAACTTATTCGCTTTAAATCTGCCCACCTTTTGTGATCGTCGTGCAGTACACACAACTTATAGCGGGATTGAAATCATAATGAAGGAAGTTGATGCTAATCGAAAAATAGCTCACCGACACACGTCGTAGATCGCCTCGTTGTCAATCATGAAGGCGCAATCCGAATGTTCCAGGGTGGAGTGTGTACAGAGAATGGCGTTGTAGGGTTCCACAACCGCAGTCGAGATCTGCGGGGCCGGGTAGATTGCAAACTCCAGTTTGGACTTCTTGGCGTAGTCTACGCTAAGCCGCTCCATGAGCAGTGATGCGAAACCTGATCCAGTGCCTCCGCCAAAAGAGTGGAAAATGACGAAACCCTGCATACCGGTACACTGATCGGCGAGCTTTCGAATGCGATCCAAAACCAGATCGATCATTTCCTTGCCGATGGTATAATGGCCGCGTGCATAGTTGTTGGCGGCGTCCTCCTTTCCACTGATGAGTTGTTCCGGGTGAAATAGTTGCCGGTAAGTACCCGTCCGAACTTCGTCTTACGAAAAGAGAACCGGAGTACAAGAGTTATCCTAATAAAAATACCTTATCGAATGCATTTTTATACTGACAGGCATTTATTTAATCACTCGTCTTCGTTGCTGGATGCTAGGAGACAGGTCACCCTAATAGCAATCACTTGCGAATCGAAACTCGCTGCTCGTGTCCCGCTCGCAACTGGCTTCTGATTGGTTGGCTGCAGTCGTAGCAGCAAGTTTCCCACGAGTAAGCGTACGCTGATATGCTATCGATTTTTATCGATAGGACGACGTGCTTGCTTGGCATGCATGTTCGTGAAACAAATTAAACTGGTTAAACTAAATAACTGAAGTGTCGAACAAGCTCATTTTGAGGAACCGTTGTTTGGGGCTACGACATGTCTAAGGATAACGAGTTTGAATGTTTTCTGGTAAAAATAAACCTCAGTCAAAATAATTTACGCAAAGAAGCCTACCGACAACAGTTGGCTCCAAATCAACAAGGACCGCCCGGGGAACGAGTTTTCCAGCTCCTGTTTCATTGAAGAATGTTTGGAAGGAATCGTCACCACCGCCAATTGTCTTGTCACTAGGCATTTGCCCATCAGGTTGGATTCCGTGTTCAAGGCAGTAAAGTTCCCAGCAGGCATTTCCCATTTGCACTCCACCCTGGCCTGCATGAACGCTGATAACTT
>CACRXP010001219.1:76389-87283 GCA_902702965.1 Spirometra erinaceieuropaei | reverse complement strand
CGAATATACTAGTTTCTGAATTCTGCTTTGGTTGCTATCGAAAATTAGCTCATTCGAGAGTCGGTATTAGCAACGCAATATGGTCGGAGTAGTGACAGCTTATGAGTGAATTACGCACAAGTTCACGTTGACCGTGCTTGTGATAGTAGAGTAAATTGGACGAACGTCAGCGTGAAAGTGTAAAAGCTACGTTATAAGCAATCGAAGGCTATTCTTTTTCAGGTTATTTTTTGATGAAGCAGATCGATGTAGAGGCTGAGGGCACGATAAATGCTTTCCACAGCGTAATCGTACGCTCCGTCACAACCCTAAAACGGGCTACTTATTATATTAAAGTAAGCGCATTTAATAGAAGTAAGTTGGTTATGATAAGGAACAGGGGAATGGTCACTTCTGGTTTATCAGCCTTCATGAGTTAGTAGTAATGCAACCCTAGGTGCTTGCGCAGCAGCAGTTTAAAACAAGACATAGTGGGCCCGTGGGTATTTTACTTCCAATGTTTTCTCCGCTTCGACGTCCGGTTTCGTACTCTGTCGGCAGTTGTCAGGGGTATATGTTCACATAGGGCGACCGTTCACCGAGCTATCCTGAATGCCGACCTATTGACTACTAGCATATAAGTAATTGTGAGCAAGGAACTACACGTAGCACTTTTCTGAGCCCGATTGCTGCTCGAAACATCGTTATCAGAATGAGGTCTAGACCTGATACTTCAAGACAAGGTGAAAAAGCTCATTCCTGTTCTGCACTTAATGTAGGCTCATAAATCCTAGTATCAGGTGGCTTAAAACGGTTTGTTAATCTAAGAATTGGTCACTTGCATGTGTTTCTTTCTTCTAACCAAGTATTAACAGTTTGTAATGAATAGTCAAATTAGCAATCAGATGTACTGCAGAATTTCATGGTAAAAATGAGCATTTGCTTACCTTTGAGGTAATCCGCCTTTGAAGCCCCTTTACATGTTAGATACCTTAAACGTGGCATTAGTTATATCGCACTTGTTGCGGTTGGTTTTCAACACCCTAATGTACATGGACATATTTGGTGGAGTAACTAACAGAATTGAGGTTAGTCAGGGCCAACAGAAAGTAAAGAACTATATAAGATGACGCTGGACTCGAATTGTGGTAGGATCTTAGTCTTTGTTCTAGGCAACTCGGACGCGGAATACTACGCCATGGCTTTGAACTTCAGTTACAATCTAATGACCTTTGAGCACATACATAACACCAAACTCCGTTTGGGCTCAGTCTTAATTAACGCGCCCACTCGGAATGCCATTTTACGATTTTAGACTGAAATTATTGTTTATTAGATTTGAGGTGAAAAGAATAAGTCGGATTTAGGAACCATCTTGATGTTACCCTGACCGTTTTAAAGCACACAAGTGCCCATTTCAGACAAAGTAGTGATCTCACGATGTATCAGTGGTCCATTATTACCTTCAACTTCATTAGTCTAATTTCAGTTACAGTGGGGCAGAAATTAAACCTGTAGGCTTGAAAAATAACTGCAGACTTCATAATAATAAGCGCACTGCACTCGCCTGCTCTCTTCAGTCATGATAGTAAGTGTAATTAATTTTGTTCCAATCAGAGAGTTATGTTTATAAGAGGACGTAGGCACGATCACTGGCACGGGAATCGTGCCTCCGTCTTCTTTTAAACAGGAACCTGAGAAGCGCATATTTTCTTCAATTAATGAGTTATGCTCATTGCAAAATTTATGTATTCTGAGAGGACAGTGCAGCGATGAACCTCATTTCCTGTCTGTAAATCAAGTTATTTTAGTAAGCTAAGTGGACTCCTGCATTTATCCCTGTTCCCTACACTAAAAGAAAAATTTGCGCTTCAACCAAAAGTTGTAAAAACGAGTGTAGACAACGTTTATCTAAATCGTTTTAATCAAAAATGCGGTCATAGTCATCTCCAATGACATTAGTCTGAGGGGTAGATAAGTGTTTAATGCCACCTTCAAAAAATCCGCCCCTTTTCCCAGAACAATACCCTTAAAAACTTTTTGCATTCATTTTTGTTCCTGAATGTTTTGCCTGCCATGAAGTGTTTAAGTGATTGGTAGGGAAGAAAATCCATAGTTGCCAAGTCAGGCGAGTATGAAGGATCTGTTACAACCTCGCATCCGAACGATCCTGTGTTTTTCTGGGCGTCTTGCGGTGTGGCATTGCACTGTCATGCTGGAGGAAACACTTTCTTGGTTTACTAAGGCAACGCACTTTAGACGTAATACTTCGTGTACATGGTCCAGCTATTTGCAAAAAGACATCTTTATTGGAGGTTCGCCCACGTTTTGGTAGGTCATAATGGATCATACCCTTCGTGCTTCATCAAACACGAAGTAAGAATTTCTGTGAATGGAGTTGACATTGACTGCGTTGTCCTTTGTGGCGAACAACTGCCTTTCCTTTACAGGCAACAATGCGATCCAGAAATGACAGGCTGTTGTTTCTGGTTATTAGGCTGTTGCAGATGCTGAAACATTGTGCTCGAATCTCAGGTGTAAGCCCACGTGGAACCCAGATTTCCACTTTTTTCTAATTCTCTTGGGAGATTCATGGATAGTTGAGCACGACACATTAATCCTTGCGATGAATATCTGATGCTTTGACGTGGAATTGATTCAGTAGGCTTATTCAGATGATGACTAATGCGGTGATCATGTCATTTAGGAACGCGGTAGTGAATGATAAAACAAAAAGCATCAGGAAGACAATATTTGATTGGCTAATTTTTCACAGTGATATAAAAGCGCAAATACTTTTCGAAAGCCTTCATAGAAATTACTTTTCGACATGTTTGTTTTTAGTCGAAAAATATAGGAACGAAAAAAGGAGGATATTTCACTGAGAATACTCGAGGCTCAGTGAAATCCAAAAACCTGTAACGCATTTCTAAGTTTAGAAAGAAACCATGTCGAGTAACATGCGTAAATAGATGTGGAAAATTCAGAAAAGACCTAACTGCAATTGATCGTCACAGAAAGGTACAACGGACATCGCTGCTTTTCGTGCAGAGAAGGCAGTAATAAATTTGCGAAAAACAGCAAAAAATATCTCGCCGTTTAGAATGCAGGCTGTCAGACACGGTTTCGCAAACGGGCTTGTGATGACACACATAATCTTGTCACTGTACGCAAGGCTGTTTTTTTTTTGTTTGGCCTCGCCTGTGGACGTCAAAAGTCTCTCACATGCAACGTTTCGACCGTTCTGACAGACGATGTCTGCCGTGTGCGGCACAACAGGGTGAGGGAATGTGGGGGGGGGGGTGGGTGACTTGCGTGCGAATTGGCTGATAATGATGACGGGCTTGCACAGCATCTACCACACCCCCTTCCCCCCCCCCCTACCTGGACACGATGCCAAGGTAGAGTTAAGATGATTGTAGGCTGGAGAGGACGCAGGTGGCTATCATAGCGAAAACCCCAACATTGGCAGAATGCTATTACCGACAAAGTCAAGGGAGACTGGAATGGCCATTTCTGGCTTATTAGCCGTCGTCAGCCAGCCAAACCCAAGCCCGAAGTGTGGAACACCCGAGCCTCGAACTCGCGACCTGTTGGTTTAGAAGTCCACGCCTCTACCCACCGGGCCACGAGCCCGTTGCCTTGTCGGTTTTCGATAGGGAATATACAATGGTAGGGGGCGCTCACCGATCGTTCATAGGGAACTCACTCGTTCCGTTGTGCCTTAAGGGCTCTCTCTCGAGCCCAACCAACATTGGCGTACCACCGTACCGCCTGATTCACAACGTACACTGACCAGGACTTTATACCACAAAAAAGACAGGGAGGACGGCAAGTATCCAAACTGACGCAGAGTGGACCGGTAACTGGCCCTACCACCACTTCCCCAATGTTGACGCTTGTTATTGGATATGCATTTCCGACAAAGCCTATTGGATACCGATCTACAGTAGGCGGGCTAACTCATGAAATGTCAACCAAAATACCGGAATTCCTTTTTGTTTCGAAATGATTAGTTAAGTAGGGTTGTAAAACTAATCATTATGCAGCCTATTTATATAATAATCCACTTACCTCAGGATGCTGATTTTCGATTGGACTCTTTTCCGGCTGAATAAAACACTACGTTCTGTAGAAATGACTATTTAATTGGCATGCATTTTTCATTCATTTTCGATCCCCCTAAATGTCACATTATATTTCATGGAAAACATGCACAAAAATATTCATTCTTTCACTCGTTCGGTAGAAAAATACGTCTTATTTGATGTTTATACTCAAAGGAAGGACGTAATTTGGTTTAAAAAAGTCTTTAATTGTGAGACTTTCAAATACCGCGAAATGGCCGTCCATAAAACGTCGTGTCTCTGCATTTACCAAGTGGCTTGTAAAGTTAACAATACGGATCAAATCCACTGTTTAAATTAATGAACCATATATGGTCTCCTTTTATTGTCGTAAAGCAATGCGTGCTTTTCTATACGCGGAAAATTTATGGCTTGTAGTTTAGAAACCCTGAATGCAAGTGTAACGGTAGAGCGAATTCAAAATTATTCGAGACTTTGAAAAATCTTTGAAAACCAAAATATACCCTTTCTTCGAGTGTAAGACTGGAAGAAGACGCAATTATCTGCCGAATCAGCGGAAGAATAAATATTTTTATGTATGTTTTCCACGAAATATAATTGAACATTTGGGGGTATCGAAAATAAATGAGACAATTTCGTGCTACTTAAGTAGTCATTTTTTCAGAGTGTAGTTTTTGCATGCAGCCGGTGGGAAGTTCATTCGTAAGCCAGCATCCTAAGGTAACTGAAATATTATAGAATTATACTGCAGACAGATCATTTTTACAACCCTACTTAATTGATCTTTTCGAAAGGAAAACGCATTTTGGAATTCCGGTGGACATTTCGTGAGTTAACCCACCTACTGCAGCTCTTGTGTTGGTCTAACGTATTTGCGGTGTTGTCCGTTTTTGGGGCATAAGATTCTCGCGACCGAACAGTGGATGACTTATCCAGTTTATTTGCTAATTAGGCTGTGAAACAAGATTTTACAAAGCGGCTTGCAATGACACACCTGATCTAGTCACTGTATGCAAAATGGACTTTTTGTTTGGTCTGGCCTGCGGACAACAAAAACGTCTCAATCACGGAATATTGGATGACGTACCGAAGTGCATTCACGTGCCGCAACCCGAAACACCCACACAAACGAAACTGCCAGGTTACGTCATAAACGAATAAACTGGTGGCAAGAATAGTAACTGAGCAGTGATTCACAGGTCTCTTATTTATTATTAGTGAGATACAGACTAAAAGCACCTTGAGATTTCCAGATTTGTCATGGATCGAAAAAGTGCGATTGGTGTGAAGTACCATGAGATTTCAAGGAGTATCACCCAGAAGAACCGATATTCCAGAATAATTTCGCATACAATTCAATGTTCACAAATCATACAATGAGAAGGGATCACGGCATCGCAGATGAAAAAGGTCTAAGAGTACTAACGATACGAATGGTGCTTTTAACGGCGATGAAGTCAATCGCGGCTGTGATAATGGGGATGAGGAGGACGACGAAGAGGAAAAAAAAGGCAAGAAGATTGATGGAGTAAATGATGATGACGTAGTGGCGGTGGTGGTAGTTGTTGTTGTTGTGCTGGTGGTGGTGTTGGTTTTTGCCTCAAAAACGAGTCGTTCATTCCGGTCTTCAGTAGAGTTAAATTTTACTTAACCCAGTGAAAGTTAGGCCATTATCTGAGAGCTGTCAACAGCATAAAAACTGTGCACAATTGCCTGACTCTGCCTCAGTCACTCTGTTCCACTAGTGAACACATGCTCTAATAACACTATTTTTGTTAGGATTTATGGCCAACTTCAAATCTTAACTATGTGGGTGGTTTCCCGTAACGAGTGTCGCGTTCCGCTGTTTTGGCCCTATTTACCATGTAGATTTTCAATTCTCTCAGCATTATAGATGATGAAAAAATCTAGCCTACGGATGATTTCAAACCACGTCCACAGCATACATCATTCGGATGTCTACTACCTCATCGAGTCCATTACAGTGAATGCTTTCATGCTGGTCGATCGTTCACAGACTGAAATTGCAAGTACAAATTTCTACTGCCAAAACCTTCAAGGGGAGAGAAGGCAAGGCTACTTTGATAAAATACAGTATCCTAATTATCTAATGAAATGCTGGCCGAAATTCTGAAATATATTTTCCATTAAAAAGGATTACCAAGATGGGATTGTAAAACAGGTTGTCAGTAGGCATAATTTCACGATATTTCAGTCATGTCTGAATACCGCCTATCAGTTAGGGTCTTTTGTACGGATTGCGAAAACCACACTCCGTAAATTACGACCAGTATTTTCCGACGCTTTTACAAATCGAAATATATGTGGTAGGAAACATACTCAAACAATTATTTCTTTTACTCAATGCTTAACAAATTTCGTCTTTCTCAAATTTTACGCATGAAAAAGGGTATTTTTCAGTGTAAAAAGGTTTGCGATCGCCACCTTTAATGATATCGAAATGCTTGCGCATACAGAATTGCATCTTTTTTGCCCTCGAGTTTGTTTAAAGACGGCTGAAAAACATCCGACAGCGTCAGGACGCTAGCACCCAACTACCCGCGCACACAGCTTGCACGCCACAATGACCGGGATGACAGAAAAGACGTTTTCTGAAAAATCCTGTGAACCAATTTTGATACCGTCTGTTATGACCATATCGAGAAGTCCTTCTCAACCCGCATACACGAACACCTTTTAGCGGTGAAGAGATAAGATCATCTATCCACGGTGTCCGTGTACACACAGGACATTGGCAAAAATTTATGAGAAAATAGTCACATTGCCGACTTCTCTCTAATAAGAAAAGTCCGTGACGTCCTGGAGACTAATTTCCTCAGATAAGGCATGAATCAGTAAGAATAGAGCTTTGGATCTAGCATCAAAATTTATCATATATTTATGGAAACGGACGCGGCCAATGCCGCAATTTACAAGCTTGACGACGAGCTGGAGAACCAGTCTCGTAACTCTACGCCACAAACGTTACGTCGTTGCCAAATAATTTTATCATTTCCAAGTATATTTAAGCAGCTGGTTTCCCAAATCCTTGTCAGGCGTGTAGATAAAGCAAAAAACCAGTTGACAATTTCCCGTACCCAAGGAAGGCTTCTGTGGTTCGCTGGAGTGACAGTCACGACGTACCTAGACTTACCACCACAGTCCCTGGTTCACAACATTCACCGGGCAGGATTTAACACAACAAGAAAAAGGAGCGAGACTCAGTTCCCAATCGGCATGGCACGAGCCTGCAACTTGGCGTGACGTCGCACCCTAGTGCGGGCATTCTCGATAGATGCGCTCTTCCATTAACCCATGCCGGACGCCGATTTAACCCTCGTGTCGGGCCAGCGCATCTACCGCGAGGCCCGTTTTAGGGTCTGCAAACACATTCACTGTATTTGTGTGTAACATTTCCAGCTGCAGTGAATTTATGCAAATAAAATGTGTTGTTGAAATCAAGACAGTAGCAAGTTGTAGTTGCAATAGTTATTTGTCAGATTTGGTCTGGGGAGTTCTAGCTAACGTTTGTCAGGCGAATGGCCAGGCTCCTTTCAAACACACACGTTTGTGGTATTAATGGGATGTTCCGGTAAACATTTTCGCTGTCAAATTACTCTTTGCAAGAAAAAGAAGGAACGTTGATTGGTGTAGCAGAGTTCCTTTATAAGCTGGCAATGATGACGTCAAGGCTTCGTCTTCGATACCATTTTGAAAATATTTTCCCTGTCGACAACAAGACCAAGCCCCCGTAACAACTACAACGTTAGCATAAGGTCACCTCTGCCTCGTCTGTAATTGAGGAAGCGGAGGTTTAGGGCGGTCAGAAGCTGCTCGTATGTCAAGACTTGAGTTCAAGTACAACCTTTGTGCACGTCGAACCATGCCTTCAAAAATTTCAAGGTCTTTTCGAAGTCTTAGCTGCCAAACCTATATCGCACACTCTAGGGGCAGCCGTACAGATACCTTATCGAAGATATCTGCATCCAGGTCCATAAAATGTCTGTCTAACGCAATCATATTTGACGCTGCCCGCACTGCGACTTAGGAACACTCTGGTTTTGCCCTTTTGTCGTCTTTAACGAATACTCCGAGGTCTCCTGCACATTTACGGTATTCGGTGGTTGGCTTTTAAAGAGAAACTACCGTGAAGATAAACTGATATTTCGTGTATTTCCACGCATGTGTTGACATTTACTATCGTGCACCAGAGTTCGCTACGTGTCTCCAGAAGTATTTATCCTGTTGCTCTAGCTGGGAGTCTTCTTTATATTTTATCACCCTCCAGAGCTTAAGATCATCTGCTAGGAGCGCTGTTTCGGACTTCACTTTCTGTAATAGGCTGATAACGTAGCCAATAAATGGAAAAATCCGAAGTTCTGGTCTATGTTGGATAGGACTATTGGTAGGCGCCCATTCTGGATATTAGCCTACCGCAGTACCTTTTTGCCTAAGATCTATTACGAAATCTCGAATCCAGTTTAGAAGGTCTCCTCCAATCCTTAATGCGGACATCTTTTGAATGGGGCGCTTTTGTGGAACGCAGTCAAAGACCTTGTTATGGTCAACGTAAATAGCATTAACTGGATGTTCTTCATCCACTGCTTTTGGCCAGCGGTCAAGCGATATAAAGGGGATTGTAAGACAAGACCTCCTTTGCAGAAACCACGCTGAGCCGAACTGACTCGACGCCAGGACGTGCCAAGGGATATAATTATCCTTTGCTTCAACTTCAGCGGGTGCATGTCAGACTGACCGACCGGTGGCTGGTGAGGTATGGCCGTGATCCTCCATTATGGATGGGTGCAACATTTGTCCATTTTCATATATCGGGAAGTTTGCCAGCTTAGGGAAATTTTCGGGAGATGACACGCAGTGATTTGACTATTTACTTAGCCATTTGACTTAGGAGTACCCTTGGAATCCCATCCGGTTCAGGTGGCTTGGTAGGATCTAACTTCCTTAATTCTACCAAAATTAGCCGCGGCGTAAACAATACTGTGCCTGTAAGTGGGTTGATGACAAAGAGCTTGGCTAGAGAGAGGGTTTCATGGTTCGAACAGTTTGTTGCTTTGGTCTTCTGGAGTTAAGAGTTGGTCATGGTTCAAAGAAATTCTTCTGATGTGGTCATAGAACACTCTTCGATTTTGTGATGCGTCATCCAGAAGCCTAGGCTCATAAGAAGCACGAGCTTCACGGAGAAGTCTTTTGCATAAGTTGCGTTGTCGACTGAAGTCGCTGAGTCCTCTTAAGTATTTAAGTTCCCCTAGATCCTTGCCACAGCCGTCAGCCATTCTGATCTGTCTCTGCCGAGTGGTCTTTAAGGGCACAACACAATTCAATCAGGTTTTTCAAAGGTAATTCAAACGTCTTTCAACACCTGTTGATATCTGCTCTTAAAAAATCTGTCAACAGTATGTATGGTCACCAATTTCATTGCTCAAAAGTAAACCTGTCAGACATTTACTGAGGACTTTGAGCTTCGTTGGGGAATATCTACAAGTTGCTTCCTTTATTACCGTTCTGTGTTCACAAAAGCCAGGGGGCGGACTCTTAACTCCAGGTAACTATAGTTTCTGAAACAACGCCATTTCCAGTTTTCTCTAAATAATTGAGGCAGACTTTAAGTACTTGTAAGATAGAGTGCATTTTCTTTGAGGGCCACACTTAACATCCGAATTTTAGAAATGAGATACAAGAAATGCCTTTGTTAGTTAAAATCAGATCCGATCACTGAGTATCCTGAAGCAGTAAAGTGACTGTATGAATGTGACTTGCCTACCAGCTTTTCCACGGGTTACAATTTGTTCTTCTATCAGCAGTTTGTAGCATTTCCTGAATGGTCTTAGTAATCTGTCTTATCGCTCAATACAGAGCCTTATCTGCCGTCTGTGATCATCACTTGGTGCCTGGCCACTAAGAAAAGCCATAAATATTCAACCACATGCCTACCATTTCAAACAGCTCCTATGGTATCTAGATTTTTGTCTCTTTAAAGCCCTACGACGACTGGACGTAACTTTTTCTAATCCAGCATGCATGTGTTCTCCCATAGCATAGAGGTTGTCTTTTTGGCCAGTAAAAAAACAGCTAACCGTAATAGTTTGGCCACTATATCACGTACCACTATGCACACGTGAGAGTCTAAGCGAACAAGCATCTGCAACGTTAAAGTGGGTCTGTTATTCGGGGGTTTAATACCGGCTGCATTGTTTACTGACTTAAGTTCATCGCACCTGTGCACCATGCACACAACCAGATATCGCTTACGCAAAACGTCACCATCGTCATCAAATGTGCTGCTGGCCTGCACAACTGCACTCTCCCCTCACTGGCTGGTTTACTCCAAGGCCCAGCCAACCAAAGTTCAGGGGGCTAGCAGTGAGCCAATCAAGCCCAGCACTCCGTATGTATAAGGCGTCCACGGGCGCCAAACCAGTAGACTGCACAATGGGATGGTCAATTCGGGTCTCCTTCGGCTTAGTGCTGCTGCTGGCGCAGCTTATCATCGGTTCCTATGCAGTGAACACTCAGGATGATGCGCAAACACCTGAGGGGGATCTCAAGGATCCAGTGGTTTGTCGACATGCTGCCCTTCTGACATCCTCCCCCCTTCTTTCTGCAGGCTTCCCAGACTGAGGAGAAATACCTTACGCAGTATGTCGTCGATAGGAACACCCTGATCCTACGAAGACGCATTCTGCTCTACAAGGACGATCTCTACACAGAATGGTCCGACTGGGGTAACTGTTCGGTGAAGGACTGTACGGAGTTCCGTTTCCGCAAGTGTAAAGACGAATCCTACGAAGACAGGATAACCGATCTCT
>CACRXP010001219.1:23762-56063 GCA_902702965.1 Spirometra erinaceieuropaei | reverse complement strand
TTCCTACACCCGCCTTGTGTGAAAAGACGAACAGTATTCGACTCCTCTTATCGCTCACACGTTTTGCTTGGTACATCGTTCCCATATAAATGTACTGACCCGATGAGGATATATCGAAAGCACGCTTATGCTCGCCAAACGCTCTTCTGAGCCGTAGAAATTGTTGCAAACGACGGGCAAGTAAAATTCATCGGCCAATACTTTGCATCTGTACTCAATTGAGACACAAAGGCTACCATTACCGACACTATGAATCCGTAACCTTGAAAGATACTGTCGGAAAGAGATTTGCAAAACCTACAATGAGCAAATCTATTCTGCCCGATAATATATGAACGAAGTTCTCAAAGGACTTAATAGGTGAACTGTCCAAACAGTAGCCCGCATCCTATATCCGTCCTTTGGATTGAAGAGACTTCTGTTCGAATGGAAAGCAACAAACAACTTCTTAGTCTATAAAGGACCAACAGGAACCAAGGTAAATAATTATCATCTGCTCATCGCAACCCTCCTTTGCTGTAAAATAATGGAAAGTATATGCAAGAAATCCATCATGAATTTTTTTAAGGAGGAAGATTTGCTCTCAGTATTCTCGAATGGCTTCATACAGAACCGTTCTTGCTTTCCCATTTCTCTGCTTTTCACTGAGTGGTGGGTGCCTACATTTAAAGGGAAAGGCACAGTCAACGTCATATTCACTGATTTTGGGGGAACCTCTGCCAATTTCTCACGAGAAAGTTTGGTCCGCAAAGTTTCTTGAAATTTGAATAACAAGCAAGCGGTGGTTGCAAATTCTGGAGTTTTAGCAGGCAAATCACGAAAAGTTTGGATTGATGTCTCAGGTAAACCCCTACCTCTGCTTTGGTTGGTGTCCCCTGGCCCAGTACTCGAGTCGTTACTCCTCCTACTCCATATTAACGAGTCTGCCGATAACCAGATTGGTAGCGTCGTCATTTTTTCTAACGACTTTCAAATTCTGGCAAGTTATCAAATCTGGCACAGATAAGCACACGCTTCGAGAAATTCTTAACCCTTTTAGCAGCTAGTATGCCCTTCGGCTAATGCATTTTAGTGTTGACAAGCGTGTTGGCATAAGGCTCTTTACTGAAAGGTCCAACAAAAAAGGTTATTGTTTCCAAAACTTTCACGATAGACAAGGCCTTCGGATTCTGGATGAGAACCTGAACCTAGGCGTTCTAATGACTTCCTCACTTAAGCCAACGTCACACTGCGTAAATGCAGTTAAACAAGTGATACAGATACTATTTGCACTAAAGTGTGGGAGAGGGCGCACTTTTATTTCGAGAAAGTTAATATTTTATCTGCAAAAATGACTAGACGACGTGTTCAGAGGCTGTGCGTTTAACGCCAATCCTTACTTTCCCCTGAAAAGGCACGGACGTAATTAGAGAAGAACGCCGAACGGGTAAAAGCTGTCTATGTGTGCTTGTTCAGGGTTTCGCTAGCATTTTGGCCAACTGGAAGTCAAAGTTCATTGAACTGTAAACCGAAAAACGGTCAGTAGTTTTAAACGTCAACAACCAGCATCACAATATCCACATCTTAAGTACAAGCGTTACATTAGATTGAACATTATAACTTGAATAGACCGGGCCTCATGGCAAATCAGTGCTCCATTTATGGACAGAAGCTGAGAACCTGAGCGTATTCGGGACTGGACTAAAAAGATCTTCGTAAGTACCAGATGCGATCCTTGCCGAAGTTTGCAAGCATGGCGGCCTCAGTTGATGGACAACTTATAATAACATTCCAGGAGATGGAACTACAAGGACAAGTTCATTAAAATTTTAGGAAAACCGCAATCATCCACTTCAAAAGCGGAAATGGAACCGGCAACAATATGAAAATCACCAAGATATTTCCCTCCTCAAAATTGTAGGGGAATCTCTGTCCACATTTTCCCCAATCTCCTGAACATCCACATGGAAAACGGTGCCCTCCCGGAAAACCAGTGCGGGCTCTAAAGGAGCTGCGGCACCATCGGTCCGACAATTGTAAAAGAAGTGCCGGGAGCTGCGGACCCACCTCTACCTTCGTGGACTCGACTAGGGCCTTTCAACACGGTGAATAGCGATGGACGGGCTACGAACTATCACAGCTACTGAAATCGAGACAGTAGGTGCAATTGTACAATTCGTAGGCAGGGCTACGAACTACCGTCCTGCCGCGACGGACTCTAAAAAAACATACAGAAATTCGGCTGCTCCGAGCGACTCAGGGGCATAGTGCGTCAGCTCTGCGATGACGGGATGGCGCTCGTAACAGACGATTGGAAAGTCTCGGAAGCATCCGCAGTGACCGATGGAGTGAAGCAGGGCTGCCTTGTTGCCCCTACCCTCCTCAGTCTCATGTCATCTTATAGTATAATTTTAGGGGAAGCCATTTTTCCTCAGAGACTTGAATAAAAGGGCGAGTTCATTTGGTAGTTTAGATTTAGAGAATATTAGTCTAACTTTTTAGGCCAGGCAGCGGGCTAGATTTCGTTCCTAAGAGATACAAAATTGAACAATGAAGCATTACAAAACCAGAAATGAGAAAGAGAGAGGCCTGTTGAGCGAATAACCTTTATTTGACAAGAATGCACAAGCGGCTGATAGAATGCGAACACAGGAATGGCTACTAACTGAAGGCACAAGCAAGTCCTTCGCAGACCTGGCTGGGCGTCGGGGCTACAAAAGCCGTGAGAGTTCGAATGTGCTAACCTCAGGGAATGCAGAGCACGCCGTGCGTGTCCGCAATTGCAATCCGTTGAGGACAGGAGATAGTAACGACGCCTCTGAGCAGCTCTCAACTCCGCAGGAGTAAACTCTCGCAAGCCCCCCCCCCCTTTAACGTTTAAAAAGGTAGTTATATTCTACAAAAAAAAAAACAATCAAAAGCACAAAACATTAACCTGGTCAGATGAGTACGTATAGATCTCTATCCATGAGGCCATTTCACAAGTAATTCGCATGTTGAGGATTTCATGAACTGCTGCTTTCAGACTTGTCTACAGGTAACAAGGATACAAAACTCAACAATGATTTAATTATCTGTACCATGCATCAGAAACGTCCCTGCCGTTACAGAACGCATTGCTGCGGAGTTTGGTACTGGTAATGTCCGAGGCAATAGTAGGAAAAGCGGTCAAGTAGATCGAGGAGCATCAAAACGTAAGGGGGAAATACGGCGAAGTTTGTTAGCTTTCATGTCAAAACTGTTCATGAAGGTACACTGACAATATCGCAAAAAAGACCGGGCCCGCTAATGCATTAGCATACTTAGCGGCAGATGAGTAATAAGCGACCGTTCATAAATTATTGGTTTTGAATTCTGCATTTATTGCTAAAAAAATAGCTGACGATTCGGATAGAAGAGGTAAGGCCATTTTTAGTTTCGAGCTCAGAGCTGAAAACGACTTTAGACCCAGTCTTTTGCGTGTTCCAACGGCATAGAGATCGAAGACGAACTAATTAAAACTAAAGAACGTCTTCCGTGAGATCGGTTATCCCCAGAAACTTCAGAAAAAGGAGGAATTTTCGTCACGAATCAAAAACTACAAAAAACATTAGTTAGAAAGGGAACAGCTGTTTTTCCTACTATTTTAGGGTGAAATACATTTTTGAAAAAAGATTACCTGTGACCATCTCCGCGTGTCCCTAGAACGGCGGTAGATGCGCTGGATCAGCATCGGGGCCAGGTCGGAGTCCGGCAAGCGGTATTAGGATGCGCACCCATGACAATTGCCAACACTGGGGACGCGATGGCAGGCCTCATTGCAGGGGCACGCCATAAAAGTTGGAATCCGTGCCGCTCTCCTACGTTTCTTATTTGCAAAATCCTAGCCAGTGTACGTTGCGGGAGAGGGTGGAGGTACGGGTTAACTGTGTGCTAGCCCTCCCGCCCCCTATCCCGCCTCCAGCGCTCTTGACTCTGTATTGACACCGGGCTAAGTTGGGGAATGCGGAGAGAGTGTGGCAGATGCAGCGCAAGTCAACTACGAGTATAAACTAACTCACGCGTAAGTCACTGTGTCTGCTCTCACCCTGCTGTGGAGCACACGGTGGATATCGTTTGCAACGACGGTCGAACTGTTGTGTCCTAATGCCTTCAGGTTTCCTTTCAGGATACATTGCATCGGTCGAAATATCTCACGTACTTACGAATACATTCGAAGACACCTACGGGAATGGCTGGGGAGGAGCGAACCTAAGACCGCACCCACCCTTATTGTATCTTTTCTGTCAGTCTCAGGCGATTGTGTAGCTACTGACCGAGCCTTCCAATTGGTTTTCAGGATGTAGGATTAGCATTTAAGGTGACCGACGCAAAAGGCCTATCGTCGACACCAGAAAAAAATACTAATCTGACAGTATCTTATTACCGACAATGACAAGGGAGACTGGAATGGCCATTTCTGGCTTATTAGTTGTCGTCAGGCAGTCATACCCAACCCCGAAAGGTGGAACATCCGAAGCTCGAACTCGCGACCTGTTGGTTTAGAAGTCCACGCCTCTATCCACCGGGCCACGAGCACGTTGCCCTGTCGGTTTTCAATCGGGAATATACAATGGAAGGGGGCGCTAACCTCGGGCCTCGGGCGTTCCACACTTTGGGGTTGGGTATGACTGGCTGACGACGGCTAATAAGCCAGAAATGGCCATTCCAGTCTCCCTTGTCTTCGTCGGTAATAACATACTGCCTATATCATGCGCCGCTGTGCGGCTGCTGGTTGGACTCGAGAGAGAGAGAGAGAGAGCCCGTAAGGCACAACGGAACGAGTGAGTTCCGTGAGAACGATCAGTGAGCGCCCCCTACCATTATATTCATCTGATCAAAGAAGGCAGTTTTTGCCCACAGCAACTTTTTCGTGAGCGTATGTAGAAGATGCGCTCGAAGAACCACAATCTCTCTCCCACCCCCTGCCTTCCCAAAGGCTGACAAAGTGCAAATGCTCACTCTGGCAGCCTGGAATATTTGTCCCCTTTTTGACAACCCAATAGCAAACCGATCGGGAGGGAGGACAGCTTTGGTCGCCAGGGAACTGGTCCGCCACAAACGGGGTATTGCGTTTCCCAGTGAACCCGCTTCGCCGTAAAGGGACAACTGGAGGAAGTGGGAGTCGGATGCAACTTTTTCTGGAGCGTACTTTTAATGGCAGAGCGACGAGATGCCGCAGCCGTTTCTGCCATCAGAACAAACGTCGTGAAAATGCTGTCCTGGCTGCCGCAGAGCGTCAATGACCATGCCATGGCCATGGGAGTGCCACTTTGAGGGAGCAAATTTGTCACAGCCATCAGCACCTACTACCCCGTCCGCTGGACTGGCAGATTGCCCTCCACTTTCCTCCCTCGCCATGGCAGTACTAGACTAAAAGTAGTCGTGGCTCCTGACATGTCTTAACGTCCTCAACCCTCTCTCCATGACTACTATTCATTGACCGTTTTAAACTTTTCCTGCTTCACCATAGCCTGATGTTGAATAATCGAAAACATACGTTAGCCATATTTAATTATCCAAAGCCTTGATTTTGTCATGTCATTGGAAAGTGGAAGGCGTCAAAAGAGTGGGGGAGTACCTGTGGCAGATGCAGAGCAAACTTGCTTAACTAGACAAATTCACGCTCAGACCACGTTTTGACCCATCTAGTCGAGCAGTGGTTGACCTCATCCACTGTCGTCAAACTATCATGCATCACGATTTCTCAAAGTCCAGGACTGGCGAACGTGATGTTCACAAAAATAGCGTCGTTGACATTGGTGGAGATTTCAGTGTTGTGACACAGAAGTCTATTGTACCTGGGGATTCACATCGAAACAGCTGATGGTTGAATGCTGGATACTTTGTTTTTCTTCATTGACGATTTCCAACTAATCGATTATGGTGACATTACTTGCGGATGAAAAGTCAGACAGTGTCTGAAATTATCCTCCTGATCTTAATAAGCGTGACGTGCTAATGATTAGGATCGTAGGCGGTTCCGACGGCTGGACGAACCACCACCTTGTCATTTCCAAGATGAGGCCGCAAATATAACCGCGCAGGCGTCCACAAGGTCAGACAACGTAAGGTAGGTTAGATACTGTGTTATTTCAGAACTGAGCAATGTAGGCTCAATCCCAACCTATCTGCATTACGATCGCACCTTCGCATTCGATCACTCGCGAATCCATCGCACTCAGACCAGAGAACCAGTTCCTGGAGCTCCCAAATACACCCGCCGTACCCACCTCACTTACTCACACCTCCGAAAAATCAGCCATCGTATAGGTCTATTCGGCCATATTCGCCTCCACGAAAATCTGCCGTAAAATACTACAGCCCAGGCTCCTTACCACAACTCGCCCTACCTGCCCATGCATCCATAGACCACGCATTAACCCCCGTAACATCCTAACTTGTTCCGGCAGCAGCCTTATGATCCGCTTCACTAACATCGGTATAGGACGTGTGTATACTTTTACATGCAGCGGAGTCCAGGTCGTGTGAGGAGCATGCCAACGGGTTGTCTACCTCTGTCAGCCATTCGCCCAATTCATCATTATCTAGTTGACAGGCTCTGACGGTCGACTGGAGCAAGGGGGGAGAAGGTGCGTTCGACAATTGGTAATTCATCCATATGGCAAATCGGCGCTTTTCCACTACAATAAATCTGACACGTTTGGGTTTATCACTAATCGCTAAGAGTTGTGACTTAGAGGGTCGCCAAGTGACGGGATAACTTGGTCCGCCTCAGAAATGACAGTCCCTACAGCAGCCTTTGTGGCCCTTCCACACTTCTAAGATCTGGGGCACTCACACAGAAACTCGCTACACTTAATTGGGCCTAGGTCATTTTGGGCATGCGCAGACGGACTGTCTAGCTTTGTCAGTCATTGCGTTCGCGCCCACGTCTCGTAGTTTCAACTTTGTCTTGCCAACGGGGGAAGTTTGGTGAGAGAATGCAGTAGATGCTGCGCAAGTCCGCCTTACTATAAAATAATTCACGTGCAAACGATCAATGCTGCGCCCGCTCCGTTGGGCATATAATGGGCGTGCTCGCACGTGGCGTCCGAATTGTCATGTACACCACGGCCTAAGGAACGCTCACCCGACGTCCATCTCACTCCAAAACCTAACTCTTCCGAGGCTGTTCATCACCCAGTCAGCTTCTCTCCACATATGACTCACAACTGACCATGAAGCCCTGTTAGGGCTCTCCGAACATTAAGTAAAGTTATTCATTTTCAATGGTTAGCTGATAAGTGAGGAAAGCCGACGTTTTCGAAAGTGTATTTAAGTGAACAATGAGGTGCATTCGTTGATCGAATAATTGCTTTTTTCGCTCGTGCCAGAATCACTTCCTTCCCTGTTCCACGGCCGCGAGACAAACATCTGGAGATGATGACTTCATATCCGACAGGTTCTCAGCGTTGGCAATTCAGATGAGCATGGACGCGTTGGAGCGAACTTTGATGGACGCATCCACAGGGGATTGCTTTGTGGCATTACCCTTTCTTAAAGTTTCACTATGAACAGACTCTGTGTCTACGGAGGAAAGGGAGACGTGTCACCTGGAGAGATAATAATTGAGCAAATTGTCGTAACTGCGAAGCAGTGATACCTCGAGTGTGAAGCTGTTTTGTTGTATCCAGTGCTGAAATCATTTGCGCAGAACGAGCTCATTCGCTGTTTTTATTTTGTTTTTCAAGTCTAAGGCGCCGAGAAAGATTGACAGTTTCCGTGTCTCCTGAGACTATCCGTCTAACCAAAAAATACACACAACGCTGCTAGGACTCCTTTTCAGGGCGCGAGCAAGTAATTTTAGCGCGACCATCGTCTCGCGCCATAACTCAGTGCTAATTGCAGGACCCGAGGGGCGTCAAGCGCTACCGGTTACACAGTGAGCCACTTTGAATCACCTTGCTCGTATGTAGGGGCGGGCGGGGGGGGGCGAAGGAAGCCTGGAAATTTTCCATACTTTTATTTTGACTCTTTTAGACCAATAGGAAAAGCGGATGTTTTATGGGCCTCAAAACTACCCTACTGTTCCGAACTCTGGAGAAAAGTGGTTTTTGTTCTACGAAAACAAGTAGATCTCATCGCGTCGGGAGAACTAATGCAAATTCTCTATCACTCTAAGGAAATTAGTATCAAAAATAAGAGCATTTTTTCTAGCATTGAAAATGTCTCGGTGCCCTGCTCTGTTACCTCGACTGTAAAGCTAATTTGCTGTACTTTGTGAGAAAATCCTTTGCGCAGGACAAGCTCATTCGCTGTGCGTTTGTTTTCCGGTTCCACGGTGACGGGATAGGTCGGCAGTTTACGTGTGTCCCGTGACTATCCACTTCACGGAAAATACATGCAACATTGCTAGGACTCCTTTTCACTGCGCGACCATCGTTTCGCGTTGCACTGGGTGCTAACAGCAAAACTCCAGGGACGTCAAACTCTACCGGCTACACAATAAGCTGCTTGGAAGCTCGCTGCTTGTGTGGGAGGGGGGGGGGGTAAGGCCGCATGAAACTTTTCCGACCTTTTGATTTTTGCCTTTTTTAGACCACTAGGTAAAATAGATATTCTATGGGCCTCAGAACTGTCAACCCGTTTCGAGCTCAGAGGCAACGTGAGTTTTTCCTACAAAAACAATCAGGCCTTGTCACGTCTGTAGAACTAGTACAAATCATAAATCACCCCGAGGAAACTGTTATTAGAAATCACGGTTTTTTCCGTACACTATACTTTAGCATCCTGCTGCTGACTATAATTGTAGGACAGCTCATTGTGCAAACATCCCTTGTAAAGTACATCGTGTGAACAGCCAGCATAATTTCGGATTTTATTCAGCTGCAGTCATAATTTCCCCATTTAAAACTGGAGTGCCCATTGCTGGTAATCCGACGTCGTCGCAACGGCGTCATGCAGTATCAGAAAAACGTCGGACACGCCTCTGACGAGCAACTTTTGACGGAATTTTTTAGCAAGGCATCCAACGCTGCAAAGTATTCGTTGTGTTAACGACCATCCCTGGTCTTCCTTACTTTACCCCATCACATGGGCATGTTTTATGCGAGAATAGGGAGTCGGGTAGGTGATGTGCAACTCCGCTTCATTATAAACCACTTCACTCGTCAGTCACCAGCGCCCCTTTTCGGAGATAACCGTGAGCTTCACTGTTTGTGACAACGGACCTATTGGTTGGACGCTCAAAAAAACTCTTAATACCTGAGGCGTACGCTGTTAGCGTGTGAGCTGTAGCCGTTTCCAGGTAAAGTGCAAACACATGATCATTAGCACAATAAAACTAGTAAGTATTGTTGAGGATGAGTTAACGTGGAAAAACGAAATGCAGACTGCGAAGAATGTTTAGCTAAATTCTCGCTATCGCAAGAAGCTTTAATCATAACCCGTCCTCATATTTTTAGCGTAGTTTGAATGTTAGGACTGATCAAAATTCGGTCCTGCCACCACAATTTCGTCGCATGGACACGAGGAGAGGGAGAGAGTTAGAATTAAGCAGTCGAGATGGAGTGTAAGGTTGCAGTTATCGTTAGAGAAGACCTGCGCAGTAGACGCAAGGCCTTATCTGCCTAAAATAAGTTCCACCGTCCTCATGTGTAAACTTACCAGAGACTACCTGCCCTTAAGCCGGTTACTCTGACTAATGTCCCAGCCCCTCCTCCCCTTAACTGCTCAGAACAACATAATTTGTTTTTTAAACTCTATCTATGCTTGTTCGCTCTTAAATGTAGTCTTATCCTGAACTGTGACCACTTTAGTCGTGTCAGTATTCGTTGTCTTGTTTTACTGACATTCGAGAGCGCTGTTGACTCAAACAACCGTTTTGATGCGCCACTCAGCCATGTTCACGGCAGTTCGGGCTCCTTCAACACAGAACTAGTACAAATCATAAATCACCCGAAGGAAACTGTTATTAGAAATCACGGTTTTTTCCGTGCACTATACTTTAGCATCCTGCTGCTGACTACAATTGTAGGACAGCACACTGTGCAAACGTCCCTTGTAAAGTACATAGTGTGAACAGCCAGCATAATTTCGGATTTTATTCAGCTGCAGTCATAAGTTCCCCATTTTAAACTGGAGTGCCTATTGCTAGTCATCCGACGTCATCGCAACGGCGTCATGCAGTATCAGGGAAGCGTCGAACACGCCTCTGACAGACAAATTTTGACGGAATTATTGTAGCAGGGCATCCAACGCTGCATGGGCCTTATGGTCGCCTCTGCCTGCTCAATATATTGGTCCTGTCTTTGGTACTGGTCAGTTTGCCTAGAGGCGCACATAGTTCTTGATGATCATTAGGAGATTAGAAGGCAGGTTTTCCTTGTTCGGTGAACGAAGCCTCCTTCAATCTTCTTAATAACCCTAAGAAGTGGCCAGGCCGGTACCATCGTGAACCATCATTAACTCTGGAAAATCGGACTGAAATCCGGCTTACCGACGCCGTTAAAACAGAGATGACTAGACAGTTCAACAAAAGGCATGATGTTTAGGGTCATGGAGGAACTAGTCAGGTTCAGAAACTGTCGCGGTGATAAATAGCGCGAATTAGGCTTGCGCACTAGTTCCCACCCTCCTCAATCTCATGTTTTCCGCTGTGCAGTTAGAGTCCGATTGAAATCAGCATCAAATGCCGGACGAATGAAAAATTGATCAACATCCAATGTGCATATGCACGACGAAACGAATATTACCCTGGATCAGCCTCCAAAGAACTTTTATTTGCGGACGACTGCGCGCTGGAAACCATAGCCGAAGCTGTCCTGCAGCGGAACTTTGACCACTTTGCCTTCCGTTACTTAAAATTCAAGCTGTCCAGTAGCATCAACAGGGCAGTGGGCATGCAGTGATAAATGCTAACTGTGGGGTATGATAAACCAATTGTATGCTTTAGACAAACTCGTCTCGCAGTTATGAACAAGTTCGCGTACCAATTCAGGTGGGGTTAAGATCAACAATGAGGTCGCACGCCGGTATCCCAAAACCGCCCAGGCCTTCGACAGGCTGCAGTACTCAACCTGAAACTGTCGCGATGCCTTTCCAAACACGACACTGATGATGTTGAGAGCTGTTCTGTTGAAGATTCAGCTAGAAAACCACACATTCATTTTTGCTATAATAAATTTCCCGCATTAACAGTTATGGCCTGTAAGGCTGCCTACTGGCGCCATAATGCGGTTTCATTAAAGACTAGGCGTTAGACTACAATGGCTCGTTCGTCGGGTAAAATTGTAACACTATCATTCTTGCAGGGTCCGAGATCTGCCTTTTTCCTGGAAGTCTGACTAGTGTTGGGTTAGGAACGTGGTGGCGTGCGTAAACCAGTTATTGAGGCTTGTTAGTCGACGCGTTAATGCCCATCCCTGGTCTTGCTTACTTTACTGTCACCGAGCATGTCTTATATGAGAATGGTGAGTGTGCTGGAGGCGTTTCCAGGTAAAGTGCAAACACATGATCGTTAGCACAATAAAACTAATAAGTATTGATGAGGATGAATTAAAGTGGAAAAACGGAACGCCGACTGAGAAGAATGTTTAGTTAAATTCTCGTTCTCGCAAGAAGCTTTAATCATAACCCATCCTCTTATTTTTTTAGCGTAGTTTGAATGATAGGGCTGATCAAAATTCAGTCCTGCCACCACAATTTCGTCGCATTGGCACGAGGAGAGAGAGGGAGAGAGTTAGAACTAAGCAGTCGAGATGGAGTGTAAGGTTGCAGTTATCGTTAGAGAAGACTTGCGCAGTAGACGCAAGGCCTTATCTGCCTAAAAGGAATGTCACCGTCCTCATGTGTAAGCTTGTTGGATACTACCTGCCTTTAAGCCGATTATTTTGGCTAATGTCCCAGCCCGCCTGAACTGCTCAGAACGACATGACTTGCTTTTTCAACTCTATCTATGCTTCTTCGCTCTTCAGTGTAGTCTTATCCTGAACTGTGACCACTTTAGTCGTGGCCGAAGTAGGCAAGCAGGGCAGGATTTAATGGTGCCGAAAACTTTCGCGACGTCTCGTCAGCTGCGTCCTGTCGCTTCATATCAGGACACTTGCTTGATTCTTTCAGTTTTGTATCGGAGACAAATGCTTTACTTTAGTCATCTCAGTATTCGTCGTCCGGTTTTACTGACATTCGAGGGCGCTGTTGACTTACACAACCGTTTTGGTGTATCACCCAGCCGTGCTCACCCACGGCAGTTCGGGCTCGTTTAACACAGAGTTAAGATTATGTTGTCTTACTGAAACGCAGAGAATCTATTCTACGTCTAATGAACTGTTGGCGCTTTATGTCATAGGTTGTTTAGTCCAAAAGTGCTTTCACAACTATACCACACTTGTCAGCCACGCGGAAGTGTAGTCTAAAATGACGCTTTGCTCTTCCGAAGTATTCGAAAAAACACGGTTGACATTTGTGCTGGCGTCTGCTGACAGAGTAGAGCAGTTCGGTAAAATTATTCCTCACATAGACAAAAATGATTACTTCGTCATTTCGGTCCCCACTGACGATCTTGGACATTTGGGCAATAACTCAGGACGGGCTAGTAGGAAACAACGTCTACAATCATATATTCCTGGTTGGAGGTGGGTTAGGGCGCAATGGCTAATAAAACTGGACAATCCGTCTACGCGTGCCACACACAACCTGGCCTCACTGCATTCATCATACTTTTGAGTTGTCGCCTCAAACCTTACACTGATTTGAATGCCATACCGGCTGCAGTAAGGAGTCATGACAGCATGTCTACCAGTCCTGAGAAGGACCGTGTTGTCCCATCAGTTAGCAACCTTCCAAGTCACGACTTTATCGCTTCGTGACAGATTCAAACGGGTCTGTTTTATAATAATGCGGAAGCTGTTTAATTTCCGGGTGGACGTATTCTCCGTTGCCGGCCTCATTACCTCTTCCCTCGTCCATGCTCTTGTCAATATTCGAAGTTCCGTTGGCAATTAGTAGTGGGGTTGGGTGCAATGACTGATGCCGCGTGAAGGCCAACGTTTAGGACTTGCCACATAAACACCTACGTTGGCAGTTGTTGTGATATCCCACGGACTCTGTACTGTCCGATAAACGTGTAGTGGCATAAAAGCGTTTTGTTTTAGTGTGCTTAAGTATGCCTGCAAAATTAGACACGATTCTGAGTAAAAATTCGACATCTAGCTGCATCCTTGCGACTAATTTGGTTCTTCTCAGATAGCTGAGGTATATAACCTGTGGGTACTGATCATTCTAGTTCAAGGACAGCCCGGTTTCTAATCTGCATTTGTGACTTCCTCTCCTTCAAAGCGCCTTCTGTTTCATTTCTGGGCTTTAAAATTTTAATTTGGATTCATCCCCATCCTACTTTCCATTGATCGTATTATCCCATCTGGGTCTAATTTTTCTCATCTTTTCAACTAGTACAAGTGCTGCCTTTAACTCTCATCAACGCGTCAATCATCTATCTCTGGCTGACATCGTTTAATCATGATCAGCGAACCTGCCTACCATACGATAAGCGGCCTTCCTACTTTCGGTTTCCCAGCTATGTGGCTCAGTGAGATTGCGCTGTGGCTGGGCATAGTAGAATCTAGTTTTACCTTACGGTAAGGGAGAGGAAACGAAACCCCGTTACGTCTTGGATGCATCGCCAGTGGATATTGCGGACAGTCCGCCCACAGGCGCCCTCAGGGGGCCCTCGTGTTCCGCATCTCCTTATCAACGCAAAAATGCCTGCAACATTTGGTTTCCGAAAAGGGCTTTGGTGATAGGCAACCTGCACAGACACTTAGGTGTCTGCAGCAGCTGGCGGACTGACAAATCTTAATGTCTTAAGCAGCTTCTCTTCCAACGACTGCCATCTCCTGTGCATGCTATCCTTGCACCTAACATCCTTTTCTCGTCTGTCCAAATGCTCGCGGAGACTGCTGACCACAATCTCCATTACTAATAGCAGCCTGTTATAACTGATGTCCCCAGCCGTGCCACAACTGTGCCAACTACGCCGGCCATAGAGGACGTCTTTGAACGTCTAGACGTTCTCACACTTGAAGTTTCCTAACTTCGTGCTACTCCAATATCCAACCGTCGAAGTCCTTCCATTTCTCGCCAACCGACGTTACCACTGCAGTTTGAAGTCCGCACACGCCTTGCAGTTTCTGCTGGTACCACCGCACCTGCGGGTCCACTGCCCATCACTACAGTCATCATGACTTCATTAGACATTTTTTGCGGAAAACTCGCTTGCTGGCCAGTGGTGGCGACTAAGTTGAGCAGCCCCCCCCCTAATTAGCCTGTTCCATATTTTCGACAGGAATTCCTGTCATAATTTCTTTCTGAGCACTGGTGTTGACGGCAGTCCAACTTCACCCTCTCCAACTGTTTATAAGTCATCTAACTCTATGTTCTCTTCAAGCAGCTAGTAGCATCCCCATTAAAACTTTTGGTCAACGATCCAAAACTCTAGATCATGGTTTAAAACGTTTTTTCGAGGGGTATTTACTCTTACTGGCGTTCATGCCGCCATTCTCGATAACGATTTTATAACCTTTTTCGACCTCCTCGTTGATATCAAATGCTATAAACTACTGAACTCCATTACGTTCTTGTTTTCCAAGTTTTCAACTCCTACCGTTCCATCCCTTAGTCCATGCACTTCAACAATTCCTTCGTCCACTACCTATCACCATTTGCCTTCACAGCTTCCATCTCTCACCCGGCCTTCAAAATGCGACCAGCTCATTAACAATTTCGTCATGCTTTATATTTCAACTACCTGATCACTGGTTTTTAGTCAGTCTCGTCGTTTATCCGCCGATAAGTTAGCTCTCGCTAAAGCCGAATTCAGCTATATGATGGAACTAGACAGAGTGGGGCCTTCTACTAGTTCTTGGGCTGTTCCTCTGCATATGGTTTGCGGCAAGTCTCTCACTGACTAGCACCCATACGATGATTACCGACGACTGGACAATTGCTCTGTCCTCGGCAGTTATCCGCTCCTCAATCTCCATAATTTTTCCTCTAGCCTAGCTGGCGCAAGAATATTTTCCGTTATTAACTTATTCAAAGCCTTTCAGCAAATCCTCGTTGCTCCAGGGGACATCCCTATAACAGTGACTATGATTCCGTTCGATCTTTTTAAGTTCTTCAGGGCGTCTTTTGGCTTCCCCAACTCCGTCCAAACTTTTCGACGTTTCGTTAACGAAGTCCTCCACAAATTGTCCTTCGCTTTTGCGTATGCGATTATCTTCTGGCTGCAAGTTCCGGGGAACATGAACACCTACAACACCTACGTCTCATTTTTGAGCGATGGGTGTTTTTCGTCAATGTCTCTAAATGCGTTTTTGGCACTTCCTCGCTCTTGTTCCTACGACATCGCGTAGATGCTCTCGGTTTTCATCCCATAGACGCCACGTTTTCGGCTACTCGTGAGTTACCTATTCCGACTTCTTTCCGACAGTTGCGCCGTTTTATAGGCCTCGTCAACTTTGTCGGGTGTTTTATCCCTTACTGCGCTCAGTTGATGTTACCCTTCACTAATATTTTACGCGGCAGCAACCCGAAGTTTTCTTTTCCTGATACTGCCGTGAATGATTTCTGAAGTGCCCAAAAGACCCTTACGGACACAGCTGCCTTTTCTCGCTCTCTAACTGATGCCTCGCCACCCATTGTTGCTGACGCTTCCAATTGCGCCATAGATGCAGACCTCCAGCAACAGACCTCAACTGACATCCAACCCTTGGCCTTCTACTCTGCCAGATGGACACCTCCCCCTCCCAAACTCGCGGTAACGCTTTTGGTAGAGAATTCCTCGCCATTTTTATCGTATTTATCCTCACCATAAACCTCTTACTTATACAATTACCACTCCCTCGGACAAGTATTTACACCGAGAGGCAAGCTATCTAGATTTTACTTCTCCGTTCATTACATGCATTCGATTTCTTAAATGCCTTTCTAATTACGTGACCGACTATCGTTCTCGACCTGGAATTAATGCCATTGCTCTCCCTACCATCGACTTGTAGCACATGGCCGGACTGCAGCAACAGTCAATTTTGTTAGGAAGCCGAGTTGGCGAGCATACGTTGCTTTCGATAAATTCTCCTCAAGCCGCTACAATTATATGGGGACGGAGCGCAGACAAGCATGTCACTGATTGGAGATTCGATAAAGCTATTTTTAAAACACAGACGGGGCGACAGCGGAATGGCGCGGAAAGTTGCATGTGGTTAGTCATCCTTTGACTACGGTAAGCGTGGAGCCGGAACGAGGTTCTTCTGGGTGCATAGGGTCGGTTTTCGTAACCTGATAATGGCCGCTTCTGCTGTTGCCAGCAGACGCTGGCCCAGTAGCTTAGGATAGCTCGAGGGGAGCTTATAAATCACACGAAATGCTTCGCCGATGTCCATACGATGTCCTGAATCAACTGCATGCTCAAGAATGGCGCTATTTATGCTCCTAGTTTCGCATTTTCCCCACTATGCTGGGAGGTGTTCTCGTATTATTTTGGATAGGCACCGACTTGAGCATACTAGCCTTCAGATCAAGGCCATCCCTCTGTCCATCACCTCCGGTACAATCTCGTGACTTCGAGCAGTTTCTCTCGACCTATAGCATTAGGGGAGGTGCGGCGAGATGTTTTTCCCATATTGCAACATGGGAACTACACAGTGCATCGTCAGCGACCGTTTCGTCTGGGTCAGCATGAACACCGACATCCGACAGTGGATTCACTCATGTTTAGCCTGCCAGACATCCAAAATCGGACGGCAGAACAGGGCCCCCAATGACCCCCTTCTTCCACCCGAAGCACAGTTTTCACATGTAAACGTAGATCTGGTAGGCCCTTTGCCAATATTCCGTTGTTGCAGTTGTTTGCTAACGGCCATCGACCACGTTACGCGACGACCCATTGCAACTCCCATTCCGAATATAGCCGCAGCTACTGTTGCGCGCGCCTTACTGGAGCACTGTTGCCACCGGCTGAGGCTGACCTCCTTGGATGTTCTCGAATACGTACGACAACCTATCATCTCTCATACAACGGCTTAGCTGGTTTAGCGTTTTCACCATCAACTTAAAGCCTCGCTCCGGGAGGATGGCAACCTAAATCATTGGAGCGAGCATTTATTCCGGGTCATACTCGATATCCGTACTGCGCTTGGAGTGGTCCGCTGGCAAACTTGTTTACGCCACTATCTTATGGATTCCCGGACCGCGTCAGAACTTAACTGACTTGGATGCTACTGATTACGTTTAGGAGTTGCGCCAAACAACGGTTTATCTCCGACCCATACTTCCACGAGCTCCAGCCAGTGAGTCGTATATTGACACTGGCCTGCTAACGTTTTCCTTTGTATTTACCGGCAAAGATATTGCTTGTAGGCCACTGTAACGACCCTATGGCAGACCATTTCAAGTCCTATCGCGCGTGCATAAACAATTCAAAATCGTCGTTGATGATCACTCCGAGGCAGTGTCAACGGACCGCTCGGAGGTGACTTGTACCAAGTTTATTTAGCTAACTCCAACGCCCGCCACGGAGCCTCCTTTACATCCGATAACCCTGCGTATTCTCCTACCTGCCAATTCTTTCCCGTACGCGCAGTGGTCGTCATGTCCGTTTACTTGATCACCGACAACCTGTACATTATGCCTAATACTTAAGCCTTTTACTACCATTTTGCACTTCCATACTCCGTTCTCCTAGAAGGAGTTTAGTATTGCAAGGACATAAAAAGCGGTTTGTTTTAGTGTGCTAAAATACGCCTGTAGACTTAGACACAACTTTTAATAGCAAAGCAACATTAGGCTGCATCCTCGTGGCTAATCTGCGTCCTCTCACCTGACGGGGGTATATAACCTGTGGACATTGATCCTTTACGTCCAAGAATAAACCAGGTAATAATCAACTATCGCGTGCCGTTAGCCAGTCTGATGCCCGTTCGTTTCAGTGCATCTAAAGTGAAGCTCATTATGGAGTCCTGACTATTGGAACCCGCACACCAGGTGACCTCATCTGGTTTAGCTCGCTGGATGAAGCGATTGACAGGTTGTGGCCAGATATATAAGCCAGTGAGCGGCTGTGCTGAGCAAGCGCCACGTGCGACGGGTTCGTGGAAATACCTGTCACTCCTATCCCTACGTATCTTCCCACTGAACAACCCCTAAAACCCCTCCAGCGTTACAGAAACCTCCAGGCACACCACTCGGAGAGAAGACACTAACTTGCTCCGACAAACCTATAAAAGCAGCTGTCACCACAACTTCAGTAGACACGCCGGCGCACTTCCTGGCCTCGCCAGCGACATCTGCCGTCTACCACCGCAACTTGGTGCTTCGGACACTGAAAATCACTCAATCGAGTTGCTCGCAGCTTATTCTGCTACTAGGGACTTAGACTGGTGATTGTTGTGCGCAAAGTACACCCACTACTCGAGCCGCTACAGATGACTTTAAGATATGCCTGAAACACTTCAGTCATGGGAGCCGTTATTGGCCGTTTCGCAAGAGAAACGACAAGACTTTGCTAACTACAATTGGCCCAGTCAATTGCAGTTAAGAGCTAAAATAGGGTCAGTTAATCATGTTCTATTCCTTTGTTGATCGCCTCCCACGAATTATAGCCACTCAGGGGATCACCTCCAGCTAAGCAGGAGTGCTGAAGAGAACAATGGCAACAACCCTCAGATCATTGCCACCGCCAACATGTAGTGGGGACTAGGGGAGACTGAGTCGGATATTTCTCAAAGTGCCCTGGTTGCGACCGCTAGGGTGCTTTACCTAGCACTCAAACCACAGACGGGACCTCATACCAACAACTGCCATCGACCAAGTCGGGCGCAATGCTGCTGCAGGAGTTAGAAGTCAAATGCGTTAAGTCTGTGACTCCTGAGTGTGGCTGCAGTTTGGCTTCAGAGAATGTCCTTGCCTTTTCAGCCTCGAATGTACGCAAAAAATGAGGTTGAAGTAGATCACTTTATTTAGTAATTATTGCTCTGGTAGATGTAACAATGAAAGAAGTGTAAAGGACTGTCTCTAAGTGTATATATAATTATGCCCTACAAGGCGATTGTAGTTTCGGTCGCCGTAATACCCTCCTTCTTCAGGCGCTCGAGGATCGGTTTGTAGATTTCCGGTGCAAAAGGAAGTACGAAGCCCTTTTGTTTAACTTCCCCTTTAAAACACACAAATAATAACTATTAGTACAATGGAGGAGACGTTATACATCAGAAAATGAATATGTAATATAAACATTGGCAGTCTAAAACACATTCACTATAACAGTGAAAATCCGAAGACAATTGCTGCACAGCAGGATCAGACCACGAACTTCCGAATTCGTGTTGGATGCTGCGCGTATTAACCGATATTGTCTTCCTTCTGGTCCGCAAGTTGAGCACCTTATCTGTCAAGAGCGCAAGACAAACTACTCACACGGAGGCGGCCACTGGTCCTATTCGGTTAATTTGTGCGGTTATCAAACGTAACTGCATTGACTAGGGGGTGTAGTACCCGGCGCCAATTCGGGAGGTCTGCTGATTCAACTCCGTCTCGCAGCACATTCGTTTAATTACTTGAGCTTGCCCTATATCAAGTAGTAAGTCACCATTTTCCAGTGCATCGGAAGAGAAATGACTGTAGTCTGAGAGCAACAACGAGGTAACACCACTTCGGTTCCAAAAGGACACAGCTGGGGAAAGCAAACGCCCTACGGAGGTCCATTCTCGTGGTGGTGAATGAGGCAGAAAAACAGTTGGTCTCTGTTAAGCAGTAAGCTCCATGCAACTATTTGCTTCTGCCGAGCAAAACTTTTTTCAAGCTGTTAGTGCAGATCTGCTTCAGCACGTCAGACAGGTACGGGACAAACCAACAAATAAGCAGTAAGGCGACACTCGTGAAGCATAATGTGAATGCACTCTGAAGACAAGAAAGCTGCGGATATTCGCATGTGCGAACGGGGGGTCGTCTAGAAACGTGTGCGTAACTCCTGAGCTTTGTCGTGCGACGCATTCTGACTCTTAAAAATGCAAAATTTCATTAAAAAATGCTGTCCAGAAAACATCTTTAAAAGTATACTCCTTGACCATGTGCGTGAAAAAGGGAATCGCATTGGGCACTTTCGAGGGAAACTATCGTTGACACAAGAGATTCATTTTCTCACATTTCAGACTTTTTCTCGTTTTCAAAACCGTGATTCTGTGAAGAATCCCGAAGACTAATTAAAACCCTTGTTGATTGCATAGCCTTTTTGAAGCCTTCGTGGTTGTCCAATACCATGATGCATGAGTTAACATACGATAAGGTTCCCTATTGGTCAGCACTGCAGTGGAGTCCGGACAGTTGGTTTTATCTGAGAGGATATATACTGATTTTGCAGTTAGCAGAAGGCCCAGTTTGCCAGAAGGTTAGACAGTTTATAAATCTGCTCTGGAGCGCTCCTCTGCGCTCTCAGATACTAAAGTGCCTTTATTGTCAATTTGTTAGGGAGAAATAATCCGCCTATAATCTGAATGTCGTTTGTGTGGTAAGGCTTTTTTGGTGCGGGCAAACAGTAGGCCAAAACAGAAGATGGATGAAGTTAAAACAGTGGAACTCGACCAACCATTGAGAACCATTCGGGCCGCGATAGCTGCAGGCAGACCGACCGTGCGCGACATGGCTAGGCCGGCCTTACCCTTGCCCTCTTCTCCGTAGATCACCAAACGGACGATCTTTAGTTCGCGCCTCTTGTCTGGCCACTCGACCCCGATCTGGTGCGACATCACGATCAGGTCGCGCTCATTCGGTCCTACAGGTGGGTGGGAGGGGGATGACAGCAATTTTATGCATGAAAAATGGGCTATTTCAAAACGCTGACATGTGATCTCAACAAAGTCACTCTTCAGAGGGTTTACAGTCCACCTACCATAGGCGAGGATGTCAGAAAAGTGCAGTGACAGAGTTGAAAATGGGCTTCCGCACAGTTTGGCCACTTTGTCACTCAACAATCCCAGTCTGTCGAGTCGAGGAAGAAATAAAACGGTCCAGTTTTACATCCAGAAGATTTCGACAGATTATAAAAACAGTATTGAAACGTTAACTTAAAGAGGCAGTGACGACTGTTTTTAGAAAAAAAGCCAACGGAACCTACGCAAGAACTTCGTGCACAGTCTCCTCCGGCATGTTCAACTTCTTTCTAATTGCGGCCTCGACTGTTCCAACCGAGGATTTGGGATCCAGTCCCAAAACCACACACGTCACTTCTTTCTGTATGGGTAAAAACGCATTAACAGCCTCTTGGCATGCTAGCATGGAGGAACTTGAGCAGACAGAAAAAGTGTTCAGGTCTAAACATACCCAGGTCATCGAAGGGCCGGATGGGGAAAGCTTGGGATGCGGATTCTGGTCCATGAATCCCAGTTCAATGAGCGCCTTGATCACTTTCGTGAAGCCCTTATAACGCAGTGTGCCGCGAATCACCGTGTGACAATCCTTCAGTTTGTAGATGTCCTTGTAGGACGTGGAGTCGCGGTTGGGGTAGCCCTCGAGGTTAAAACCAACCAGATCGTTCATTGGGTGTGCGTGGTCCATCAGCGCCCCACCGGCTGGAATCTGTTTGACCTAAATTTCAATCAGACAGAGAACTACTACCGTTACTTGGGCCAAATGCGTCTTCGGCACACCCATTTACAAATTCAAGGCCACAATCCTCACCTCTCCGTTTTCCAGGTAGATGGCGCCGTTGAGGACGGTTGTCATCGCTGCCTCCGGACTCCAGCTGAACTTGTAACGCAGGGGATTGTCAGCGTACTCGGGGGCCGGGACACCGCCGGTATAGGACTCGTAAGAGACGACCTTCCCTCCCTTCGCGTACGTCTCGTCGAAGCACTCCATTGCGAGCAAATGGTCTATTCCGGGATCAAGGCCTATCTCCATGAAAGCCGTCATTCCAGCATCCTTGATCCTATTCAGTATTGGATAAAGTCAAGTCTAATGCTGGTTTCTCATTTGTTTAGTAATTCTCAAAGACTGCTGATTGTGAACAGTTAGGATGCAAAGGTAAGCAACTGGGGGGACTCACTGTTGTTCCATTTCACGGAGTGCCGGAGAACAGTAGCTGGCAGTGAGAACATTTTTCTTGTGCTTGATGCAGACAGCGAAGACCTGAGGATGGAACTTCCAGGGGACCATGCTCATGACGAGGTCGTGTTCAGCAACCAGTCTGCCCAATCCTTCGGTGTCCTGTAAAATGTCCAGCTGCTTCACGGGGACATCCGGATAGGCCTTCTTGATGTTCTCCAGGTCGGACACCAAATTGGAAACTATGTTGGTGAGGAATAAACGCAAACAATTAGTACATCTCAGGAGGACTATACTACGTAGTAAAAACAGGGGAGATTTGATGTGCGAGGTGACCTACCAACTGTAACTTGAATCTGAGGATCCCGAGTGAGATAGCCGACAATCGGCGGGACGACATACCCAGCGCCAAGAATTAGTACTCTGTGTTTTATTCCACTTGCAGCCTCCTTCTGTTTACGCAGATCCGCGATGTATTCGAAACGTGGGGTGAGTTTGCCATTAGATGCGATCGTGCACTGAAAAGTTAAAGGGAAAGATCTAGGCATGCACGATGTCAAACTGACGATGCCCAATGTTAAACGAGGTTGGCGTAGTTTTTAGCATAAATGGTACTGAATCCTTATGTCTAACGCATACTTCCATGGAATGACTATATGTTCATGCTGAGAGTCGGAAATCGACTGTTCGTACAGTATTTGAAACTTCGTTATGGAGTTATTACTATGTGAAGTCGGTCGAACAACCAAAATCTCATCTAGTCTATTTTGGTGCTGAGGAAATCTGAGGTAGATCTCGGATTTCTCCCACTAAGGCCTATAGAGAATTCTTGGGTGCTGCCAACCTACGTTCTTGATAACTGGACCGGCCTTGAATTCTTCAAAGGGCGTGTTTGCGTCAGAGAGTAGCATGTCGTCGATGTAGGGCATGAGGCCATCACCGAAGAAGGTGGATGACTCGACTGGCAATTGTGTTGGCATATTGTCAATAGAACAGACGAGGAAGCCATCACCGGAGATTCTAAAATGAAATGCACGAAGATTCTATCATGAGGCCTCACAGGCAGTTAATACTCTGCGGTTTATGGACAATACCTAAGTCCTCTTACGGACAAACACTTGCTGTATCTCAATCAAGTTAATTGACTGCGAAAGCATCAACTACAACATTGGGTGTTTTAGGTGGTCGTTGAGACGACTGAGTTTTCACCAGACTTACCCTTCAGTCTCTGTGTCGGTCTCTGGGTTGTAGACCACGAAGGGTTTCTCGATGGTAGTGCAGGTCTGCATGAACTCCAGGGATCCATTGGGGTCCGCCGAAATGTCACAAACAGCAATCAGACGTTGAGGGAGCACAGGAGCACCTGGAAAGAGGGCAAGACCGCTGTTAAGATGGACCAGATTTACGCACTTTATTCAAGCACTTAGTGGGCCTATTTCAAAGGTTTCAGGAATCCTCACTAGAATCGTTGTTAGCCAAGGACCAGACGAGGGGTGATACCAGTCAAGCCTGCCAAAATTCCCAATGTTCGGGCTTGGCGCAAACCGTGGTAAGACGATCAAGAGTAGGAACTTGAGCTGCCAGTTGCAGAGAGGTATGGTGTGCTGGCCATCGATCTGTCCTAGACGAGATGTTTGCAGGACTTCTAGCCAACAATAAGGGCAATTACGGATCTCCAATCCAGGGTTTCGCAAATTACTTCCTGGCTTGCAAGGATCTTTCGTGTCGTTTAATGAGGCTTTTGTCTGCGCGATAGAGAACAGGCATCAATACGAACAACTAGCCCGATATGGGACTTTAAGCAATCACCAGTCAGCCTGTCCAGAAGATTACCTTCTCCATTAACCTAAACACTCTAGCCAAATCTCGGGGTTTTGTCAAAACCGGCAACCGCCTTTTTTGTCTAGCGACCTACCAGTGGAGGCGACGTACTGGTGGCACGGTTTGCCGGTAACCAGCAGTCGCCTGCAGTCCTCCACCGTGAGGAGGCGGGGATCATTTGGGCGCCAGAAGACACCGTTGACCAGGACAGACATGTAGGGAGCATACTATGGGGTGGAAGAGAAAAATACCAGCGTAAACACGAAAGGCAGACAGTAGTAACAGCATTCAGCTGCATTTATCGATAGATAAGACACCCAAATTAAGGAAAACAATCAGGCTACATTTCCACAATGACGGCATTAGTTAATACCACTTCTTTGATGCAGAACATTCCTCATGAAACAGTGGTAATTTCTAGACCTGAGCATCGGCATTTGCTAGGGGTGGCTTATTAAAACAGGAACTGTAGTTTATACTTTAGGTCGTCTAGAATACCTCTTCGGGGAAGATCGTTCTGTAGTTCTGAGGATGCGCCAAAAAGTCGGCCATGTCGAAGTTTCCGGTCTCCTTGTGACGAAGGTGGTCCTTTTCGGAAATAACGACTCCGTATACAATATCCGTCCCTATTTGTAGAGAAAAAAATGCATCGAGGGCATTAGTGGTCCTCAAAATGATATCCAAAAAGGTGACAAACTACCCACTTGTCGCTAACACCTAGCAAGCCGAGACGTTTTTTGTTAGGGGCAAAAGAATTCGACCACCCCAGTAGCAAAGGCAAAAGTCTTCGTAGTTAAGCGAACGTAGGCCCACAAATTGGTTTGGAACCTTCCAACTTAATGCGTTGTCTTAGGTTGCTTGACAAAAAGCCGAGAATCTGATTGTGCGAATAACTATTCGGCAGCGTTTGACGTGATCTAGTCTATATTGGTTTGGGGGCACGCTTACTTCACTGTTGAATCTACACCAAACCTTAATTAACAAAATTCATCTCCGGATTCGTGGTTTGATATCGAAACTGTTGCTTTTTAAGTTTTACAAGGTCATGCAAAAAACAGCTTCCATACTAACGCCACATTCCACTGTCGTGGAAATTTACGTGGGTCACCACTGCTATGGGTGGCGACCCGCGGGGGACGCGATCATAGTGCAGCCAGTTTACGCAGCATCGAACTCGCCCTGTTTTGTGATAGTCATCGTGTGTGTAAGTGACAAAACAAGGTCAGAAAGATAGGCATCCTACGGGGGGGGGGCACAGCAGCTACGTGTCGACGCGACCCGAACACGCAAATTCGGGGAGACATGATATTCGCAACATCCCAGACTCAGGTAATCTGTTTATGAAGAAACCACTGGAGCCTTGTCCTCTCTTAAGCACATTGACGATTTCCTCAGTTGGCAATCTCACGACCTTTAGGGAGCCACGCGAGTACGCCATAGGCACACCTATCACCCGCGCGCCAACCGTTATAGTGTTTTTGTCTGCCAGTCTCGTTTGTCTATGAATGAAGCCCATCCATGCCCACTTCGTGGTTGATAAACTACTGAACTGCAGGATACTCCATTGAAAAAAAAAGTCTCGTGGGATGGTGGAGTCTGAATGTCGCGAACAAAGCAACGCGAATGCGCTCGTCAAGAATCCTTCCGGTTACTTGATGATATGGTAGTTTGTGCGTGAATTAAATCACACTGAAGCAGACAGAAGGCATCCACACACGCTTTCACCATCCACCGCAATCGATGAGAACGCAACTTCCTGAAGAGGTAACGCCCACTTGCTCGTAAACTGGTTTTTTACGAGGAGGACTTGCGTGACACCTACTTCACTATGCTTTTTAAACATCGACCACGTTCCAATGGCAAAGCAAGATCAAGACAACTGGTGCCGAGCGAGGGCGCAGTGGCTGGCGTTGCGAAACCGACGTCTGCGTGCACCACACACGTTCTCGTGCCTACACACGTGAATCCAGGTTCAAAAATAGTAGCCGGATACTTTGCTGATATGGATTGTCATAAATGTTACATTGGGAATGGACCGCTGCAATCTGACTGTCGGGGTTAAGTCGAATTCACTTATCGCTTCGGTTGGCGACCTTCCAATCTCCTCCTTCTCTTCCTATTATGTGCCAGTCGTCTTGCCCAAGTCAGACCGACTGGTGGATGAGGCTGTATGCAGTGGCTGACGTGAAGCAGAACTGCCTTCTAACATGTGCCACATACGAGAAACAAAATACACAGACGCAAACACCGAATTTAATGCGAGGGACAACATACTTCCATGCATGGCAGTCTCCTTCATCTCGGCTGGCTGGATAAACTTGTGCGGCAGGAGGCGGAAGATGGCCCGCGCTCCCTGGGACACATTGCCTAGACCAGTGAAGACGAAGATCAGGGGGCCGATCGAGCGCGGCATCTGATTCATGGCGATTCCATAACCCGCCATCTGGACGGCCTGGCGTGCCAGCTCCATGGAGGAGTAGTTGTGCGGCATGGCCACATTCTGGTGGGGATAGGGAGGAGGAGTTTATTAACAGAGAGAGAGAGAAAGAGATGTCCAGAAGTCGCCACGTACGTATTTCGATCACTTCACTACGAAGTTCTGTGCAACTTTTTACAGTTTTTTGCAGATATGTTCCGTCCGGGCTATAACATTGAGTTGTGGGTCAACAGCCAGATGAAAGTGTCTTGTTAGTCACTTGCATTAAAAAGGACTTTAATGCCGTGAAGGCGATAATGCTGAGTACATGTTTTGGTTGCAGTGGCAATAGCGATTTGGTGAGCTGCTTTCTACAAACAGGTGAGGATCGACTTACCATGAAGGGTGTCGTGTGTCCCAACGCCAGGAGACGCTGGCCGAGGCCGTGGAGAATGTCGATCATTCCAGAATAGCCGGCAAACTTGCCAAACGCCAGGACACGGAAATTGTTTTCACTGACCATGCACTCGTAATCCAAGATACGAATATTCTGGAGGGAAATGGAATAAGATAGGAAAACCAGTCTGTTAGTTTCGCTTTGTCTAACAAAATCAGTTTTTCTCACTTTGATGGCATATTCGGTAGTTTTTGGCTTTAGATTTGGCAAAGAGCTGGTCAGGCCTTCAGAGAGTAAACTTGGGCTGACAGGGGATCGTTTGGGGAGCTAATGTCTCCATTTGGCAATTAAGTGGGGAGGCCAAAAATGTCCCTTTCCTTAGAGTAACGCTTAAGATGGCTGGTTGTTTAGGTTTTTGACAAATCCTATTCCGCCCTGTCCTTATTTCTCAGGCAGGTGGATATATATGACGGAAGAAAATACTGGGCGGTCTTTTTTAATTTCTTCTGCGACTAATGTATGAATTTGGTGTAAATCCTTCGGATCAAAGCTTTTCAGGCTTCCAGCTGGTAACTGTGCCGTCGATGTGGTATATCATTCAGTATTTAAACACTAGGAGCTCAGACGTATTGGCAAACCACTGAGTGGACTTAGGATGAGCCAAGAACATTTGAAACCGTCGTCGAATAGTGCGATGCGTACTGATGCGTTTTGTACAAACTTCTCCTCAAACTTGGGAATCATGAAGAATACGGCCTTATTCACCTATTTTTCGTGGAATTTGCGGCCACAGCAAAACAACTCCAAACTTAAACAAACTAAAAAATTTTTCCTTCGAGCTTTAAATGTAGTACCTTACAAGTTATCAACGTTTATTGTTTATGAGGAAAATTCTCTCATTGCAAACATAACTAGACAAGTAATTACTCAAAAGGTGATAATACGGAATTTTTGGATCATAGGCCTCCTGCTGGACGCATAGGAGCGAGGTCCAGATAGGGACTTGGATCACCAGCTCATCGAGATATAGCTGATCGTTGTTTAAAGTGCGCACTAGAGTCCAACATCGGGGAGTGATCTGCATTCAGAAAACGGACGTCGGTTCGCAACCGCAGGCCTAATTCCGTCTACCAGTGGTGACTTGACAACTGCGTCGCCGCCCCCGTCGGCATATAACGTACGCGACCCGAATCACAGGCTTTGGACATCTGGGGAGGAAGGGGTCGCCGCGTTAATTCCGGGCCGAAGAACCATGAGCCAAACAGCCCACGTCCGAGAAACGACTCATCAATCCAATGGCTTGTTAATGTGTGACGGCAGAGCACGCGGATCGAGACATTCAGTCAAATATTATTCCTGTTCCGACGGTCGGAGCTTATTATCCACCTCATTCATCGTCACATCGTCGCAAATAAGCTGCTGTTTCTGGGAGAGAACCCCTTGGTGGATAAGGACCGCTCCTAATCACATAAATTAACCCGGGGATATGTTGACAGAAAGGAACTTTGTCCACTGATTACACTTAACACCTGATCTGGGATCGTGTTTGACCCAACTTCATCATAAATTAGGCAGGTGTCCGCATTGATGATGAAAACAAGAAACAGAGGAAGCACACATTGAGCTTTCTCACAGAAAAATACAGTTATCCATGTTAAGGACACGATCGTCTAAATTTCTATGAAGGTAAGAACGATATTGGCGTGTTGTATCTCGCAAGCAGCATGAACCAATTGTAGGGACCTCAAAATTGACTTGGAATTGTTAAGTAAATGAAATTCAAATAATTTTTGACGAAGAGAATTTGGAATCAATATGAGACGAGGAGTTTTGTTTTTAATCTAAGTTTCATTCGTCATCATCTTTTACCGTTGCTTATTAGAAGATCCCCCTTTATGTATCTCAACCAAATGAACTAAACAAGTCAGTGGTCTCAATCACTAAGCGGATAGGGATTAATATGCTCTAGATTTTCTCTATACAAACATTTGATTCAGACTAAATTCTCCGGATTAATAATAAGGCCCACGCAGGGTTTGTCGATATGCCTGCTTAGTGTCGTTCGCTGTTTTGAGTATTCTTAATCTTATTTTGATCCAAATGTGAAGAACTCGATGACCTCGGTAGGATTCGAACCCCCAACAGGAAAGGGAAGGCTTGAGTAAGGTACCTGACTGGCCCCGCATCAACTCTTTATTTTCCCTAACTCTTTTCTCTCTTCCACAGTCTTGGATTGGGATTCGATGTTCATCAGTGACAGAGAATAAAATTAGCAAAAGTGCGTTCAGAAAGGCAAAAGCAAGTACTTTTCACCGTATGATTCAGCATACCGACAGCATAGGTGTTAGTAAACGCCCAGACACGTGTGTTTCGCCAATCATGTGCCGCTGCATGACTCAGCTGCTGGGTGTTCTGCTCGTCAGTTGTTCCTCCAGCGTTCCCCATGTGGCTTCTGATACAAACTCCAGTTTCATTGTCGACTTATATCATTTACTCGGAAGGATTTACTCCATATTCGCGCGTTCATTTCCAAGGAATTTAAAAAAGGTACTTGTCACTGTCTACGCCGATACCTAAGCGGAAACCTGTGGGGCGACGTCAGCGATTGGCATTTTTCCCATAATTGCCGCCATATCTTTGTTTGAGACCCTATGAAAAGTTCACTCATGTTGAATGCTATTGTTAGCCATAATAGTCTTCACTACTTAAAAACGAAGCATAGCTACGTTCGTGCTTTTATACTCCCCTATTTGGTCATCAATAAGGATCGGATGATGTAAATGTGGGTATTGGTGCAAACTCACGCGTTCCAGTATGGTGTCCAGAAGTTCCATGTTCTCCTTTTGAGCTTTGATGGTGTGTGTGAAGAAGGCGTAGGTTTTGTTGGGCAAGAGGTCGTCTCTGGTGAGGCCAACAGGTCGCTTGACGCCCAGGATCACAGTGGCCGCACTGAGGTCCTCGTTGATTTCGGCGCCCGCGGCTAGATACTCGTCGCATGTGAAGACTCGGCGATTTGATGGCTGCACGATGACCCGGATGCCTCGGCGGACAAGGGTCTCGACATGACTGGGTGTGAGGACGGCTCTACGTTCCCAGAGGTTGACAGTCTCTCTGGGAATACCAACCACCGCAGTGGGCTTCTTGTTCATTTTCAGTTAGTTTGCCTTTCGTGGAGATTTGGAGAGGCCTTAATAACGATATCTAGCATGCATGCGTAACTTCCGCTACCTTGTGCGCAAAATGCTCGGATACGCTGGCTCAATGCGATGGCTTGCTGCTGCTGTTAGCTGGATATTGGCTAACCAATGACGAACGGATGTCGTTCGTTGTTTGTGCGAAGTTCTTCTAGTCGATATTGATTGGCCAACGATTGACAGGCGATATATGTAGTTTTGCAAACTTTGCTCAAGTTTCTGACTGCCCGCAGTGCTCACGCACATCAGCGCGACAACAACTGACGACACTCTTTGTAATCTCATAAATCTATTTTGCCTCCCCGTTCTTGTTGAAATTAGATCCTGTACCGTGTTTAGACGGTAGATCTTCTGGCAAATTACCGAGATAGATCACGAAATAATAGAGCATGTTAGAAGGCACCGTATTTCTTCGGCCTAATCTTCTAGGTGAAAGTCAGGTAGTTGAGTCAACAAAGAAGAGAACGCCTTTTTCTGTCCAGCGATTGCTTGCATGGGAATCAATATCTCCTGGACGGTTGGAAGTAATTTATCCGCAAGAAGTGTCAATGTGAATGAACAGGTAGGCATGAGGGGAAAGTCTGACCGTGAACTGTCGGACCTTGAGCACCTCATCGACATTTAAAACCTTGCTACTACCTTTTATGGAGACTAGGCAAAGATAGCACTTAACCTCGAAACATTAGGTGGTGGAGGACTTATCCACCTCAGCTTGGATATACACAGTTGTAAAAAGCGGGAAGTTTGAAAGGTGGACAGGTAACAGCAGCAGCAGCAGCAGCAGCAGCAGCAGCAGCAGCAGCAGCAGCAGCAGTAGTAGTAGTAGTAGTAGTAGTAGTAGTAGTAGTAGTAGTAGTAGTAGTAATGCAGACTTTTATGGACGGCACATCTTTTATATTGGGCACAAAAAAGAATTTTCGTCCATTTTGGCTGGATTTTAGATCTTATGTTATGGACAGCGTTCTCCTCACAGGTATCTGCTTTGGTATCTCGAAGGCCGAAGATTTTAATTCTTGTCGTAGTCTTAACTCAGACACTTATGCCTGTTGAGTGAAAAGCTTGGATACCATAGCATAAGGGGTAAATACTACGGGTAATAAATAAGTTATCACTAGGGTTGCAGTAGCGAGAATTTCCTGGCAGCAAACTCAAATTGTTGACAAACGTGGCAGTTGACAATAATGAAGGGTTCAGTATGAGTTCTGGGAGAGACGCCTTAACTTGGGAACAAATGATCGGCTTAGACAGGAGGTATCGTCATACAATGCAGCTTTCTCTTTTTCTGACACTCTTTATTTACTTCACTTGGAAGGTGTTACGAAACCTGTCTATTTACGTGATGAAGACACTCGATTTAAGAGTTACTGAAGATCTCCCCTGACTGTTACAAGCCTTAATAGTGGCCTCCTCTCTGATGACTTCTGAACGTTTCTTGAACTAAGGCATCCGTGTGATATCCGTCTGAAAGCAAACGTGGGAGGCTTCAGAGCACATCCTCTTTTCCTGCAAACGAGTGTTCTGGCCCTAGAATATACTTACCTAGGCACCACCACAATACAACTCTTTGTTTTCATCGGTTTATCCGTGTTTGGCATACTCTATACAGTTTATTCGTCATACTGCAGCAACGTTTTTAAGCATTGCGGCGTCCGCCAGAGGAGCCCTCAGGTGCAATAATGTGGAACCCATTGCGGCAAGCCTTTGCAGTCTCGAGAGGATTTTCGATCCCTCGGCCACTCGCACTGTTAGCACAAATACTTGATTGTCCTTCCAAACTTATGACTTTGAAGAGGATGTGCATATTTATTATAGGAGGATCAGTGTAAGGCAAGTCATCTCATATAAATTATTTTGAAAAGAGACCAAAACTTGGCTTGCATGTAGCACGGCTACATTCTGTTGTCGTATGCACCTTATATGTGCCTGTTATTCATTTGTGAATTTAGGTGTCTCCGCCGCACAGAATGTTGCCAAAAAAGGACACAACGACAGTTTGAAAAAGCCCTTAAGTGCCCACTCGAACAAGGTCCTGACAACTGTGCACCAACCTCGCAAACGTTAAACAAACACGCGTGGCACAACCGGTCCACTGTCGCAACCGTCGAGGGAAATCACTGTAATGGATAGGGTCCAGTAGTGAGTTGTGTGCGCATTTATGATGATGCGGATCTTCATCGCATTTACCTCGTGTGATACTTCCAGATACTATACGGACAACGGTCAAAAGGTCTGAAAGCGTGTGCTATGCCAGAATCAGCAAACTATGGCCCTCGCAGCCTGGTATGCGCTGGCAGTTCCCTGACACCTGGTTCCCCGCCGATAGAGGCGTTTGCGCTCCCGCTGGGTATACAGGTGGTGGGCATGACTGCCCAGTCATCCTCGTCCTTCTGGCCCCTGTTGGGGTGTTGTTGTTGTTGTTGATGGTGGTGGTGGTGGTG
>CACRXP010001219.1:0-10891 GCA_902702965.1 Spirometra erinaceieuropaei | reverse complement strand
CGGCCACTATCGGATTACGAAATCCGGTCTTTTGCGCGCTGGAAAACCTCGTTCAGGCTCAGCGCTTACCGTGGTCAAAGGTCGATTAACCACATACAACTTTCTGCGTCCTTCCACTCTCACCCCGTCCCTGGCACGACTCGTATTAATTCCACACGCCACATTCCCACATCCCTTCTGCGTTCTAAAACGAACTTTAATCGCTTTCTCTCATTGACAAGTTTTTACTTCTACCCCCTTCCCATATAAATGTACTGACCTGACAAGAATCTATCGAAGGCAAGCGTATGCTCGCCAACTCGTTTTCCAAAATGCCAATATGCCAACACTCCATTTAACGCTTTCCACTGACGGCGATGTCAGAGTTTTTTGGGTCATGAAACCAGAAAGTAGAAAATCATGCTTCAGAAGGTTGTCAGATAAAAATTTGTTAAAGATTTGTAAATCAAGTTTTCAGAGTTCAATAACACTTTAAAAAAACTAAACGCACGTAAAGAAAAATCCTACCAGATTGGTAAAGTTGAGAGATCTGGTGTAATAAGTTGAAAGGGAGGAACGGCCTACCGGAATAGATTTATTGGACTGCTAACTTTTCGGGGAGCCTGGTCAGTTCTCCACTGTCAAATCGTTAAATGCTCAAAACCAAACAGGAGCGCAACTGGTGTGCCGACTCAGTCGTCCTTCTATTTCTTCATGTCGTGACTTCTTTCAAACTGGGCAGACTCTGTTGGATATCAGGTTTCGGCACGTTCTGTGGCGCATAAATATGTGATGCTTAGAGCAAATGGGCTGCTGAGTCCTATAATTTGTTCCGGGTACAGCAAGCGCTCCGGCGGATGTGAACAAAAAACACATGGGTAAGGATCGGGTGAAGGCCCCCAAACATCTGTGGCATACAAAGAGCACCTACTATACCTACTTAAGTGAGCTTTAGTCCGGTACGATTATTTTGGTTTGATTTTTCATTGTACAAGGTTGGGTCGTCTGTTGTAGACGGTCTGGCGCATTATGTACAATGGCCTCAGCTTAGAGGGTTGAGAAGCGATCGTTGCAGACACTTAATTTTTATTTTTTAATTGTCCTGTTGAATTTTGATTGCTATATGTCAGTGCATTAAAACTTTTCCGCCCGAAAAGCAAATTTACCAATTATCTATACTTATTTTGCCATTCCTCTATCAAACATAGGCCCGCTCGTAAAACGCACCTTACCACCTCTCCCGTAAAACAGGCAATTTTGGATGGTCGTGTATCTTTGCGGATCCTTATCCGATCGTTACCTGCACCTGAACTGCTCCAGACGAACCCACAAATTTAGTTATTTGTACGTGGGGCTTACCTGTAGCGACCGAACACGTTGAGGATAGCACACGTGGTGTAACGTAGTGCGCTTTGAATAGTTCCTGGTTTAGTATTTTGTTGAACAGAGCCGTTAGACACGCCCTCGCACTCACGCAGGCAAACAAGATAGAAGGTGATTTAGGACTCAGAAAACATATACTAGCAACATAAGGGAAGCATGATCTTCGGCTCCTTCTCCATGTGGCTTCCATGGCATTCTTGCACACGTGAGACTCGAGCAGCCCATCCCATTTGTGTGAAATACTGGTGTGCTGTGTGGGGGTCAGCCGCGTGCATGGCATACGCAGACGGGTCGTTTTTAACCTGCAGATTTTTAAATTCCTCAGAAATTAGTCGCTAATTTGGAGTAAATCAGTCCGCCTGAGACTTGTGGGCTCGGGCTGAATCTTGATATGAATATTTGGGCCGAATTCCATCAGTCACTGCGGAATAACCGCGTAATATTCATAAACTGCCAACAGGCAGTCAGTAGTATATGTCGAGATAGCACGATATACCATAGTTGACAGTACAGGTACCAGCTAAAAGCCTAGACAGGTGTTCCGCCGATACTCTGCCGCTATCTGGCACAGCCACTGCATCCAATTTCGATGTCATTTGGTTCACCGATTTTAATAATTGACTGGTGCACGGGGCAGGGGAGAGTGAGTGAGGTCAACTCTCGCCACCACAAACAAATTGAAACGTTGGAATTTATCCCTGTGCGCTAAAAGCCATGGCTTGGAAGGCCACCAACTGACAGGACTACCCGGCCCTCTTCTCGAAACGCAGATTCAGACTGCAATGGCCCCTTCTTAATGCGGCCTTTACGGCATTCTTACTCAATTGGGACTCAACACGCCGCTTCGTTGTTTTGGTAAAACCCTTGTTCTTTATGCGCGGACCGTGGGGTGTGGGGACGCACCTAGGTGTGGGTTCACACCGCGCCAGCCTCCTGCCCCCGATCCCGCCCCGGTCTTCTTGACACTGGGCCTAGGATAGTGAGGGCGGGGAGAGTGCGGTTAATGCAGCGCATAGCTACTATCATTATACGCTAATTGGTGTGCACTTCACTGTACCTGCCCCCACCCCGCTGTTGGACACACGGTGGACATCGTCGGTAACGACTGACGAACTGTCGGGTAATTATGGTGGAGGGCGCCAACGTAGACAGAGAACTAAGAGAGTCGTGGTGAACGCTGCGGTGGGGACAGTCACCAGTTGGGAATGAAGAACCACTAGCCGTCTTCACCGGCACGCGATTGCACCATTCCAATCCATTCAGTTCATTCGGATAACTGTCAAGTTTTTGGTGCATTACACGCCAACAAGTTAAAAATGGACTGGGCTTGTGGCCCAGTGGTTAGAGGCGTTGAACTTCAAACTAACAGGTCGCGAGTTTGAGACTTGGATGTGCCACACTTCGGGGTTGAGTATACTTGACTGACGACGGCTAATAAGCCAGAAATGGCCATTCCAGTCTGCCTTTGTCGGTAATAACATATTGAAGATTGAGTACAAGAGGTAACTTCGTATGTCGGTGTCAAGTTCTACCTTTGGCTAGTTTAAGTGAATTTCAGGCCGGTGAGTGGGCAGGTGGCCCTTTTCTGATCTAGCCAATCAGTGAATTAGAACAATGTACTAGCGCACGCAAGGCAGTTAGGTCTGGCCAATTAAAATGGAGTTTGGGGTTGCATAGGTGCATTTCCGCTTCAGAAGCGCAAGAAATATTCCGAAGGAATGATACTGAAATGTTACATGTGTAAGAGGTTTCAAAGCCCAAAATCCGCAACTATTTTTGCCACTAAATACTTGCAGTTATGCGAGGTGTCCCGTGAGTTTGTTTGTTTCGTACTGGTTCTCTCGACTACTGTATGTTCCGAAATCGTTATTATAAGTCCTCATTCGGCTAATGAATGCTGCAGTAAGTCCAGACATATCTGTTTTGTTAGGTATGAACAGTTATGGAGTCCTCAAGAGTGAATCCTGGAATGCTCGAATCTGCTAGAATTCACTAATACGGGCACCTGAATGAGACTCAGTATCGTTTTTGATTGCAATTTTCTGGTAACAACTTCTATACAAACTGGTATCTGCTTGTCACTCACAGTTGATATCGATTTTTAAATGTATCTCTCTTCGTCAGCTTACTGCCTACTTTCGTAAGATCGCAGTTGGTAGCCAGACATTGTACGTTGATACTGTCAACATACGTTCTTGTTATCAATAGGTGTGCTTACCTTGTCTAGGGAACTCTTTATCAGTAGGTGTGCTCTTACTGAGTTAGGCAGGTCGCCCGTTTCGGTCAGGCTGTTGGGTTTATTGAGGGCTAGGGTTAGGTGTAGGTTGGGTTTTAGGATTAGGGTTAGGTTTCAGTGTTAGGGTTAGGATTTAGGTTCCCGTTATGGTTCCCGTAAGCGTTACAGCTAAGGTTAGGGTTGGGGTTAAGGTTAGGGTTAGAGTTAAGGTTAGGGTTAGAGTTAAGGTTAGGGTTAGAGTTAAGGTTAGGGTTAGGCTTAGGCTTAAAGTTCGAGTTAGGATTAAGGTTGGGGTTACGGTTAGGGTCAAGTTTAGGAATAGGGTTATGGCTAGGTTTTGGGTTAGCGTTGGGTTTTAGGATTTTGGTTACGTTTCGGTTTTGAGGTTTATGGTTAGGCCTTGCGGTTGCGGTCATGGTTGTGTTTTAGTGTTAATCGTAGGGTTTAAAAATCTGTCATTACTGCACTTACTTAAAACTTCCCCGCACTTTCCCTGGTAACTTTACTTTTACCCAGAAACTCCAGCATTCCTGTATTAGCCCTCCCACTTTCCCCACCCATATAACCCCCTTTACCACCATTCCCGTAAGACAGGGACCTGGCTGTCCGCCTCCCCATTCCTGGCTACCAACTGCGACCTAACCCCCACTTTCACCTTTTCTTAGTAAAAATGACAATTTCCCTAATAAAGTCCTCCATTTCTTATGAGCCGTCTATATATACGAAGAAACTTGTTGTGACTTCTACCTTCAGAGTTACAGGTTCTTTTTAAGTACTTTTTCTCCAGGTCTGCAGACGGTCCTCCTATGTTTCCTCCGCGCAAGTCTGTGTGCAATAGCAAACCTACTTTCTTATAAATACATTTGGACCTTCTGCTTTTAATCTTAAAATCGAGTAGTGTTCTTCTCTCACCTATGTGGATTAAGGTTGCATTCCGGCCAGTAGCCTATCGAACGAATTAACCGTTGAAGTGCAGAGATGTTCTGAGTTTTAGTATTTTAATGATGAGCCCCCTGCTTCTAGCCATATTATGAATGTCTTAGGGTGGGATACTTTTCGCATTCAAGCATATCTTGTCGAGCTGAATTGAGACTAATCTGGCCAATTATAATATCAAGAATAGTGAAGTTGGAAGATTCTTCGTCGGGTTTTACAGCATCCTTTAGAAAAATCATACCGAGCAGTACGAAAACGCACAGTGTCACAGACGGGCACCGTGCAATAGATGAAAGTAATGTTTGTTATAAATCTACGTGGAAAAAGTGGTGACTTTCAAATTTGCCGACAATGAAACATAGAAATGTAAATCCATAATATGACACTTCGAACGTCGCATGTGACGATGTCCATCCTGTGCCTGACGGCGCGGTGGCCGCAAGATGTGGTTCATAGTGAGAGTAGACTTGCGAGACATTTGCCGCACCCTCTCCCCCCTCACCCGCTGGTAAGACAGTCTGGTCGACCGGAGTCGAGTTCAGGCGCGGTAGCTGACAGAGCTAAGCAGCCAGTTTACGCGTATCAAACGCGAAATATTTGACGTAGGACGAACCAGACTTCCACAAAAGGAGGCTGCAGTGGTATAGAGAAGGATCCCACATAACTGTCAATAGACGGTGGATCGTGCTATACGTGATTTATGGTAAAAAAAAGTTTATGGGTGGGCAGCACACTAGACAGTTAGCTGACAGAATGGAAGGAAACACAGAAACTGCCCGGATGTGTACCGAAAGACTTATCCTACGCTATTGTACGACAACGGAAATGAGTTCCATAGAGGCCATTTCGGTAAGGAGCTACTGGGCTTGATTCTGAGTTGGCCAGCTATTTACCCCACGCACATTTACCCCGTTGGTTGGCGGCCTTTCAAGCCACAACTTTCAGCACGTCGTGGTAGACTCAAGTGCGTGAGATTTATTGTAGTGAGGGATGCACTGAAGTGTCGTGGAGATGAGGTCCCCAGAGTCGGCCTAATTTTCTGTTCCCTTCCACCGCGCACCAACCGACTGTCCGAGCATATCAACCATCTGGTGCTGGGGCTGGGCTCAGTGGCTGATAGAACTGCGGAAGCTCGTCTACGTGTGTCATACGCAACTCGGTAAGACACCAAATCGTACAAGGAACGTGCTTCCCACTCACGTGGATGATGCATGTTCCGTCTGTGTGTCGGGTGATGCGGGTCGGGTTTGTTCATAGTGTGTGGACTGGTCTGATGAGGTGTGTCAATGGGATTTGGGCATCGACGTTTTGCGCAAATTTTCATGAGGGCGCAAATGGTCGAGTAAGCCCGTGCGGTGACTGAGTTTCCGTGGACAGTGTGGGCGGTTGAAATGGATGCGAGGGTTCCACCGGTCCCTCGGGTCCCGGGATAGTATGGGCGTGATGTACATGTGACGGGTGTATGTCGGAGCTTCAATCACTGGTTAACCGGTCTCAGTGCGATGGATTCGCAAGTAACCGACTAGACCAATGCGTAATGTAGAGGTGCAGTTCGGATTAAGTCTGCATTGTTGCTGCCGGAGGAGGTCGTCCTAGATGGCAGGGCATCGGGAGTGTTCACACCGCTGATGGTAGACGAGAGCTCGCTCACCGGCGGTGGTGGTCATCCCCGTGGCCGTCGTGTCGGTTGCATAAAGGGTGACAGTGGAGAGGTTTTCGGGGGCGTTAGGAGGAGGCGTCGCGCTGGTAGTGCATTGGGTCCGGAGACGTCCAACGAGGACGATCCGTGCACGGCATGTATGCTGACACCGAAGATCCGATTTAATAGTTGAAATGCTGGGATTGTTAGTTTGCGACTTCTAGGACTTACGAACCGTTCTTCTGACCTTAGCAACGGCTATCCGACCGGCTTCGTAGATCGCTGTTTCCGTTTTCACTGCTGTTTTCTAGGCTGAGCGATCCTGCACAAGATCCTCCTAGGTTTCCAAGTTGATTTGCAGATGCTTGGGAGAGGCCTTCGAGGTTTATCTGTAGTGTCGCCCTTATCCGCCTTTTCGGCAAGCACCCGTAATGACGTCGTCGTAGAAAAGTCGGTTGGAGAAACGCTCGCCTTCCATTCTAACAAAATGACAGCTCCATCCTAATTGAACGTGCCTCAACAGGGCCTAGGTGCTGAGGATTCCCGTTCGTTCCAAGACATCCTTGCCACCGCAGCCTTAGTATATCCGGAGGCAGCAGAGGCGTAAATGGTTGTGTTTTCTGGTTTGATTCGTGAAGACGGTTCATATCTCCGTCCCCTAGGGGGGGGGGGCGTTGTCGAGACGACGGCTTTGTAAATCCGCAGTTTTGGGCTGAAGAGACACCGCGGCTATTCTAACCTGAGTTCTCTAGCTGGCCTGACTGTCCTTGATGGTCGGAGGGTAGCTTTGTCACCAATCTTAACTTTGCGTGAAGATGTACATCCGAGTTCCACTAATTTGTCTACATTTGTGAATTTAGTTTCATTTACGTTTGCATGGGGTTCCCGTAGTCCGTGTTTGGTGCCACTTTGCACATGATCACCGTCTTCTCCGTCTTAATGTTCGCGCAGCCGGATGCGAACAGGTCCATTTTGCTTTGAATGTCCACTTTAGTTGTTATTTTGAGCGCACTAGTAGTAGGTAATAGATGCTGGTCGTGGATACTCTTGAACGTGTTGACATGCGACGGACTCTGTTTGATTGGCCATTGGTCTGTAAGTCGATTTCTATTTTTGGCCGCTCCTCACGATAGGTGACCATAAGCATAGTGGAGAACATAAGACTGACGAGGATGAGGACAAGCACAGACCCCTGTTTCATACAACTGATCACCAAAGTGTTCCCGAGACTCCCATTGTCCGTGAACCCAGCCTCCATTCCGTCGTGCAGTTCACGCCCCATTTGTGTGAAGTGCTCCGAGCGCCCAAATGTCAACATTTTTTCCAGAAACCTTCGCGATCCGCTAAGGTGATTTAGAAGCTGGTTTTCATTTCCTGGCTTTTTCCTTGCAGTTAGTGGACCGCGAAGATCATTTATGCGTTTCCGCGGCTAAGTTGGAATTCACACTTACCCTCCGGCAGAACTCCTTACTCCAGTTGACTGTTAAGGCGACTTAAGTGGTCACAGGCGAATATTTTCCCCGTGATGTTGAGAGGAAATATGCCTCCGTGTTTATTACAGAGTTATCGGTTATTATTGAGCTTATAAATGTGCACAATTATGGCATCCTTGAGGGCTTGATAAGCTTGTACTTGACACCCCATCTCCTGAAGCAGTGGGGTGAACTCTCCCCTGAATTGTGGGACGCCATGTTTATAGGACTCGACCAGTATTGCATCCGCTCTCGGTACGTTGTCATGAGAGAGCCTTCGTACTCCTTTACTTGGTTCTGTGAGAAAAAGTAGAATGTCCAGGTCGTTGTTTGTTTCCACATGGGGAGTCTGTCAATGGCGTAATCGAAGCTTACGAATGACGGATTTAGAATGCTCCTGAATTCTTCAGTCCATTGCCTCAATGTCTGCGGTTTTCCCGTGTGGAGGTTTATTTCGTCAGAACTGAGCACAGCGCGGTTCCTTTGGTTTTGGGGCCGTAGACCTCCATAATTGTCGCGAATAACTATCCCATGTTGTTGCGACCCGCATATCTATGTATCTTCTTAGTCTTGTGGCTTGTCGAAGTATTTTGCATTTCCCACAGTCGTGACTGTACCAAACGTCGGTACCCGGACTCTGACTGACAAGCCATCATCGCATCAAGTACGACCCCAGCGGGGATTTCAAAAGCTGTTAATTATAATACGCATATGGTCCTACGTCAGCCACGTGCCATAAATACTGCACTCCTTGTGCCACCATTACCCTTATCTGCGACTGTCTCTGATGATGGGTTCGAGTGAGAATCCGGAACGTGAGGCCGGTAAATTTCTTGTTCCAGTGGTCGCATCTTCGTCTTCTGAGTAGACCACTTTGTTGGTATAGTTCCCGTGTGTGGTCTAAGCTGTGTGCAGCCTGTCCTTCTCAGGAATTGCAGATTGCTGATTTTTTTCACCGTCGTCTTCGAACAAGTCCTAACGTTGGCGATGTGTGCGAACAAGGACGTCTAGGGCGGTAAAATCGATAACTTTTCGTATTCGGCGTCATTTCCTCTCTACCGTGGTGTTGTCTTCCAAAGACTACATTTCTTCCAGGTGGTGACTCATTTGATTCCTGAAGGCTAGGCGGTGGTCGGGTACATTCCAACAGAGTAACATTTAACGGACCTCGTGGTTTCTTGCCTCTTGGTCGTCTGTGTGGTTTATTTCGCAGCCTCATCCTGGAAATGACAAGCTGGTGGTCCTTCTCAGATCACCTTTGTCACTAGCACGTCGTAGCGATCTCCTCTTCAAAGGAGAGGAATTTAAGCAGCTTTCAGTGCCGTAAACGGGGTTCATTCACGTGCCTATCAACCACCTCGGAAAGCGGAATATGTGAGCTAGGAAGAAATTGAGTTTCGCGAAGGCGTTTAGACGAAAGTCGGTTCCGTGGAGACACAATACTACCTCCCAGGCAACATCATCTGTGCCGTCGCAAGAATTAAAGTCCTCAGGGACGATCTGTTTGTCAGTCTTCAGCGAAGTCGTTAAGAGGGCGTACAGGTCTTCCAAGAACTCGTTCTTCACACCATTAGACCTGATCATTGGGGAGAGAGTAGGCGCTGACGTCGATGGCAAATTTGTTTTTCCGAATAGGCAGGAGCAGGATCATGAGACTTTGTTGACAGCCGGCGGAAAACAGGGCAGACGTCCTACGATGCCGTTTCGGACGGCAAAGTCGACACCAGCGTCACGCCTCTACGTCTTTTGACAGACACTCCAGAAGAAGGTGTAGTCAGCATCTACATTCGCTAGCTAACCCTTCTCGGAGAATCCGGTCTCACTGTGGGTGGCCATGCCCATCTTATAACTCACCGGCTCTCGAGTAATCAGCTGTGTTCTCCTTCCGATCAGAATGTCTAAAAGGAAAGGAGATTTTAGGCTGTCTGGTTGGGCGAAGCCACTCCGGCAGTCTGTGGTGTGGGACGAGTTTGGGGGACGGAGTGGTTGCTTTATGTGTTCTTTCAACCGCGGTTTTGCGTCCAAAGACTAATACGGGCTTGTGAATGGCGTGATTTCCCAGCGTTTGTATAGGGCTCCTTCACTGCCACCTCCTCCGCGAGACCGTAGGCAGTGCCATCACTAAATAAGGCTGCTTAGACATCCCAGGCGGAGTTAGAATTTCGCTGTATGGTTGCCTATGGGGAGGGACATAGAAAAATCAGAATTCTTCCTTTTTTACATCACTGGAAACTAAAGAATTTATATTCGGTTGAGGTATCGGAAACGTAGCGCACTGAGGATATTACTGAAAAGGGTCATAAGGCTGAACAGTTAAATCACCTTTTCACTTTATTTTCTGCCAGTGATATCAAATAAACTAGGTGGACCTTTGTACTTTAAGTAGTGCCACAGACACGGAAAGCATCGACATTTTAGTAGAAGTCATGAGGAAGACGGGGGTCGCACTTAACGAATCATATTCCCAAGTTCATACAAAGTGCCCATAATTTTATTTTAGCGTCTGGCTTGCTTACTATCTAGGCCGCTTTAGCTTATGCCTCAATCGTCCCATAGTGGAAGTATTTTCCACCTTGCTGTAAATTGGCGAATATATATATCCCTAATTCACAAGGTAGGTCTCAAAGAGTGATAAAAAACGTGGTCCAACCAACCTAATGTGCACCAGCCACGAAGTTGAGGCAATGGTTGACAAAAAGGCTAACTGCAGTTCCTTGAAGACGAAGATGTCCTCGCCCATGTCCTACATGAGTTTCTATTCAATTGACCATGTTTCTTCGTCTTAGAGGAATAAATGGGATTCCTGGATGCCTTCGAGAGTGCAACGCAGTGTCAGCCACCTTGTAAGACCCAATAATCTGAAATGAAGCGGAATCTAGTGATTTCGGAACTTCCGGGCAGGTTGACCGCAGTCTCAATACGCAGGCAAGGTAAAATCAGTGCCAGAACTAATGGTAGGAAAAGAGAGTCAGATGTATTACTGACCTTTATCAATGTCAACGATTCCGTGACAGAACTGGACTGCAAGGGAGCCATGTTTGCAAATCAAACAAACATTTAGTAAACAATCAAGCATGATACCGGTTCAGTATAATCCAGTCAGGAATCGCTGTCACAAAAATGTATGGTTACCAGGCAAAAATAATTCAATTCTTATGTCCAAGGTCAAAATCGTTTTCTAAGACGGCTGAATTCGGCAGTTTGTTCCAGCCTTTAACAACTCGGCGGGATAAGAGACTAGCCCAC
>CACRXP010001218.1:100673-112771 GCA_902702965.1 Spirometra erinaceieuropaei | reverse complement strand
ACGGGACACGCTTGTCCCGTTTTGTGCCTTGAGCCTCTCTCCCTCACGAGCCTCGCCAGCAGTGGCTTAGCGGCCTGTATTGTAAGCAAAATAACATTATCTACAAAGCCAAGGGAGGCTAGAATAGCCATTTCTGGCTTACCAGCCGTCATCAGCTAGCCCCACCTGTCTCCGCGTTTTATTGCCTCTCATGAGGACCGAATCCGTGAGCTTTAAGTTAGAAGCACAACGCCTAGAATACTGACAGCTGTGAGGCTGCTGGGGCGGGGGGGGGGGGCGGAGGTTGAGTCGCGCGTGCTCCGTGGCGCGTACGGTGAAAGTCCTTCTACCAAGGCATTAGCATTTTTATCGACACTCCGTGAGGTTGGCTACATGTGGTGTGACAAATTCCTTAACAACAGTTCAAGGTGCCTAGTAGCCCGGTAGACACATGCCCTCCTTAGGAATGCGGAATTCTAGTAGTCGAATAGTTAATGTGATAAAGGAAAAGTTAACAATAAAAAATTTCGGAAAACTTTAGTTAATCCCACCGTGTTTCCGCACATTTTCAATATTCCCACGATCCAGATACGAAAGACAGTACTCCCGAGTCAATGTATTCGCAAGTAGGCCACGTAGGCTACCGATTCGCTTTTTAACAACGAAAAAAATCGAACAAAGCCTGCTAAAATTTGGAAGTCCAAAGAAGCTGAAGTTAACCGAAGTCGTCGCTGAAGTAACGCAAATTAGAAACAGCACTGACCGATTGTTTCTGTTTTGGCCCACTTTATTCCTCGAGCATCCTTCTTCTACTAATTTGCTTGATGAAAAGTTGTTTTTTTTATTGTAGATTGCAAATGGGGAAAGCAAATGGTATGCGTTGAAAACACCTGATCTGCGTAATCCTACCAAGGGCTCCATACTCGTTGAAATTACGCTGTATTTCAATCAGGTAGACGCCAATTCTAATTTTAAAAGTCAAAAGCAAATCCGAAAGTACATATTAGACGAACCTCGTGATCAGGGAAATCTTAGGCAAGATACTAGTCCGTATCCGTATCTTTTAGGGGTTAGGAGTTAAAGTTAGGGGTTGGGGTTTGGGTTTGGTGTTAGAGGTTAGGGGTTGGGGTTAGGCTGGGGTTCGTCTATTGCAGGTACGGCTACGAAAAAAGATCCAACCAAATCTTACTGCAGATCGCTAAATGGCAAAAAGATGACCAGTTTTCAGTCGGTACGGGCCTACCTTGACCAGATCAAATGGCTGGTTCAGCCCAGACTGTGCCAGGCAAAGAAAATTCGGAAGAAATGTCCATGAGATGCTTCTAGGTACTGGCACTTGGCAAGAAAACGGTGAAAAACATAAACAAGCTATAAGACAGCAGATATTAATAGGAGTTAAGTGACTAAGGTATTTTCTAGATAGTGGGGTTACAATCGAAGTATGCGATAGCCCTCTGAACACTTCAGCTGCGCAAAAATCAGACCTGTATGTTACCACTTTTATGTCTGGGACACGGTTCGTGACTTTTTGAACTCTATTTTATGCCATGTCTTCGAAATATCTGTCGCAAAGCCGGATGGTGCAGTGCGTTTAGTTTGCTCTTCTTCGGCTTGTAAGGCAAACGCCGGTGCGTGTTCCTAAGTCAAAACAGGTTGCATCTGATGTAAACATTGTTATCATTTGGGTATGCTAGCCCGTAGATCACGCGGATCTTTTGCTTATCTCTCTGCTGACCATTGGATGTCCAAAGTTTTTCGAGAAAAAATTAGATACATGTGCATTCTTCATCTGTTCAATATTTGGAACGCACAACGGCCTAATAAAGATGTCTAATTGTTGCTTTTTAATTTTCTTAGAAACTAACTGCTAACATGGGGCAGACCAGCTTGGACACAGGCCTAGAGGCGTTACCCAAAATTTGATGAATGAATGTTTGGGCCGACTTCCATCAGCCACGGCGATATAATCGTGTACTATCCATTAACTGCCGACAGGCAGCTAGTTGTGTTGCAGGATACCATAACAAGAACACAAGTACCAGCTAAAAGTCCAGAAACGCGTTTCATCGCTATTCTGCAGCTGCATGGCACAGCTGCGAGGAGTTCGACTGATCAGTGAGTCGCCCAGTTAATTTCTGAGGAAATTATAAAAGCAACAATTTCTAAACCCACCAGGAAGCACACGGGAATGCTGGGGGAACCAGCCGAACCTCCTTGCGGCGGTGCCATACAGCGGCAGAATATCGACGAAACACGTGTCCGGGCTTCTAGCTTGCACCTGTGCTGTTGGTATGGTATCCTGCAACCCACAGATGAATAAGCACCGCAAGCTAACCTGCGGTAAACATATCTGGTATTTTATCATTGTTCCACAGTCAGAAAGCCAATTGACTTCGCATCTGCACCCTTCGTATCAAATGTCAACTAAGCGGCATTGAAAATCTTTAGCTCGTTTTACGTGGGCCGTACGCGACACCCCCATCATCCCAAATATCAAGTGGGCGATGTGCAAAAGGTCGGCCTGATCGACAGACTAGCATGCCTAAACTGTGACAGTGTCTACATTGGACGCACGCACCAACGCGCACAGGTGGTTGCCTTACAAGCTGCCAAATGTCTCCGAAAAGCGGACTCAACTTTCCGATTCACCCAGACTTGCGACACACGTTTCAATGACATGACATAAAGTAGATTGCAAACTCCCAAGTCTGGAATCTGTACCGCAAATGTTCGGTCGTTGAACAGTCTATCATCGTCTGTGTCTTGTCTTCAAAACACATGCCGCAAATCCGGCTCATTCTGAATGTGTTCGCTATGGCACTTCCACTCTGCTTCTCTGAAAAGCCTGACCAACTGTACGCCAGCCAGACCGTGCGGGGCACGCGTAGACATGGTGTTCAGCTTTGTCAGTCACTGCGCTCAAGCCAACCTCTGGTCTTTTTGACTCTGCAGTGCTTCAGATTCAATGTGGATTAGGTGGGAGAGAGTGTGGCAGATGCTGCGTATGTCGACTAACATTGGAAACTAGTTCACGTGCAAGTCAGCGTTTCGCTCTCACCATCCTGTTGGGCACGCGATGGGCGTCGTCCTTCGCGACGGTAAAACTTACGTAGCGATCGACCGGTGACTCGAGCACAATTATGTCCATAGAAGCGAAGAGACGAGTCCCAGGAAGCAGTCTTGAAGAAGGAGACACGATCGCTGGAACAGGAGCTTTATTAGCCTGACGTTTCGGATTCCTGCTTGAACCCGTCATCAGAGACATGAGGTTGGAGTTGCACACAGACCGGAGGCAATCATCAAGCGTCAGGTAATGAAACGGAAAGACCCACTGGCATGGCAAGAAACGTCTGGGGTCTTTTATCGGATCTGCTGCAGTTGCGGACAAAGCAACTACGTCCGAGAAACCGGAAGACAGCTCCGAACGCGAGCGGCCGAACACGCTGCAGCGGTGCGGAGAAATGACGCTAGCTCTCAAGTTGCAGCTCATTCGACGAGATCCGGCCACACATTCAAATTTGACGAGGCCAAAATTCTCGCAAGAGGTGACAACCGCGTGAGCCGGGAGCTGCTTGATTCATGGTTTACCGGCCCCCAGTCAATTAACAAGTGTAATGATCTTCCTATTTCATACTCGGTGCTGAGACCTCGCCTAGGCGGAGTAATTGGCCACGCGGGGAGCGCACAGGTGAACACTTTTCCCGACACCGGGGTCAGCACGTCAGATGGTCGAGCACTCATCACATCAACATCCAACGCACATGATGAAATTGCAGCGATTAACTACGCGAATGTCGGCCTGGAGTCCCTGAATGTCCCTGGAGTTCCCTTTGGTACCGATTTTTTGAAAATGCAGACACAAGTTTAACATCTCATTAATCACCTCTTCTGCCTCTCTGAAGCGTCTAAAATTTGTTAGAAATTTAGCCAGCGTCTCGACGAAAGTTTACCATACAAACTTTGCAGACGATAGTTAATGAAGACCAGTTTTTATAACCGGTATGATTTCTGCTAATCCTTCGCCTTATGTTCTTTCTATAAATCACAACCTGTATCTAATCCACTTATTATTCTGATTCCAATTCCTATAGATAAAAGCCGCGTTGAGATCATTCACGCCCAGAGAAACGAGGTACAGAGCCCTTGCAAAAAAACAAAAGGTCAGTTTCCTCGGTCATTTCCCTTTTCCCTGACCGTTGATGCCAAAATCAGGACAATGCCTGCCTTCGTGAATTTTGATTATATGACCTGACTTTGACTAAGATCTTGACGATATGAACCTCCAGAAGGATGAGACCTGTCTGTTGCCCTATCGGTGAATTTTTCAGCCTGGCTTTTGGTGGCAGAAAATACCACGGGCTACAGTAGAAGTTTTCTTCAAGACACACAAACTCCAGGATCTGCCAAGCAGGCTGATGACACCCTCCTGAAGGTCATGAATTTATTCAAAGTACATTGTTAACTCGGTTTAGCCCACAGCACTGCCGCACAACAAAGCCAAGATCTTCTCGGCTCGCCTACCTGGAAATGTTTTCAATAAGGCTCCGTCCACCCCTGTCCAAACGGTCCTTTCATCCGCGCAGTCAGTCTTATATTAAAAGTGGAGGGAAATCGATGCGCAGCTTGCCCTAATCTGCGTCCTGCCATCTCGCCTCGGGTTTTCTCTGTTATCGTATGACTAGGACTCGGATGACATGAAGCGCTCCGTAGAATTTATGTGTAAAATGTCCAATCGATCCTTGTTTGGCTATAGCTGGAGCGGTGGGCAGGCCGCCGTCACTAAGACCGGTTCCGAATGAAAAAGAGGCTATGTTGAACTCCAGCATTGTACTCCATACAGAATGGATAGAGAAGAGGTTAAGGTGAATTGGCAGCTGGACAAGGAAGCATGTCCGGCGCCGCCGAAGTTGACGTCCGAGTGTCATAGTGGCAGACGCCAGAGCGTCCTGAGCACGGCATTTCTGAATCGGCCTTGGAGATGATTGGTCCATTTTAGATAACTGTGACTTGTCTACAATCAAACAGTCTGTGGTCTCATCCTGAGATTCAGTAAGAGGGAATAATCTTGGATGACTGGCCATACTGCATGGTACTGCGGCGGACTCTAAAGCTAATTGATGTTGCTTGTTCCGAAAATAAGCAAGTACGTCAGATTTGGATAGCAAGTCAATGGGTCCTTTGGGAGAATAGAGGATGCACCTGCAAAAAGATTTGGTAGTCACTGCCTCACACGAATGTTCAACATATTTTTTAAGTACTCATGACTGCCACTTTACCCTTGATGTATCTCATTCTATTTTGCTTTTATTCGCTGGAAAGGTGACTTTAAAAAGCATTGTTCTTCTTGGACCACTTGAGCTACTTGCTAAGGCTGAATAATGTATATCAAGTCTAACCTTTCTTATCCTCCCTCGCTAAACAGTCAAGATTTTTCCTACTCGGAAACCCACATCTTTATCATAGGTTGCTCCCGTTCAGACCTTAGCTGCAGTTTAAATGCCTGCCTTTGTCTATTTTTCTCACCAACAATTTTATGTGCATAATGTTTTACATCCTTGGGGATTAGCGTCGCCCTCGAGAAACTTTATAATGTGTATTTATATTTGATGGTGCCTACTTCTTCTTGGCCGATTTTAAGTTCCCTACGCTCTCCATTGCGTGCGTCGCAATATCCTGTTAATCTTCTTTAAGATAACTTATAACCGCTGAAAGCCAGTCGACAGGTTAGCGCATTCTGAAATGCCTTAACATTTCAATCCTTAGGAAAGTAGCAGTCTCTCATGATTCCATGGACTCGTGTAGGAGTAAGAAAGGTGTAAGTAGAGCAATCAAGCCCCGGTAAAGTAAAAACTGCATACCCTTGAGTTATTGAAAAAATTCTAATGTATTAAGTAAGAATATTCTGAGTCTGTGACTAAGACATTCCTTTGCGAAACTTCCCCTCGACCTTTTACTCGTCAATTGTGATTGCAAAGACGTTGTGCAATACTTTTCAGGAAATTCATCTCTCTGAATTGCGGGTATATAAAGCATCATAGCAGAACTTAAAAAACATCGCCAGCATCTTTGGTTTGAAGCGCGTTCTGTTTCGCTAACATGTGGCTGCGAGTGAATGTGACTAGCGCCAGAAATGTCACAATTTTCAGAGTGATTCCTTCGAAGTGCCTCCCTAGGTCTAATTGCAAATGTTATTTTGAGAATGCTTGTGGTGAGTGACTTAACCACAACAGTATTGTCTCGCTCTTCATACTCACATTCCCTATAAATGTATATTCGTACATTACCAATTGTAATGTTTCCCTGATGGTCTTTTTTCCCTGTATAGTGGACAATTAAAATTAGAAATTCCAGTGGCGTATTGAGATCGCCGTTTTGCAACCTAACGATGAGAAGGCTTTTGTGTACAGTGGAAAGTAAATCACTGCCTTGTCTGGGTGGTGTGAGGCCTCGGATCTCTAAATGTGCTGGCTGACGACGGCTAGCAAACCAGAGATCGACATGTTATGTTCCCTTGTTTTTTTCACCATTCCAATCTCTAAGTACATATGCACGTGCTACTGTCAAGAAATCAGTAGTCACGCGTGTGTAGTTAAAATGTGACCCATTCACTGGATTTGCAAATCTCTATGGAGGTTATCTCCTAGCGGTTCACAAGGACGTAGGTTTGTGACAACAACGATACACCTAGATACATTAGCAATGTGGATAGGCAGAGCCAAACTCGTTCATACCTTACTCTTGTGCTGCTGCATGAATTTCGTGACGGAGAAAATAAGCCAGTAATTGGCAGTTTATCCAGGTAAAGTCGTTAGAAACTGTGAATGACGCCGATAAATGTACAGCGAATGATTGATCCCGTGAAATGTTGGCCGAAATTCTAAAATGCATTTTCGATCATGAAGGTACTTCGGTGAGGTTTTAATACTAACCATCTCGTGGCATTATCTCATGATGATGCAGACACACAATGATGTTGGCTTTTGGATGCACTTCTTTTCGACATCCTGTAAAAACCGAACTCAGCAAAAAGGACTATCTAAGTAGTATGCATTTTTCACATCGATTTTCGACGACCCTACAATTTTAAATGTGTTTCATAGAGAACATGCGCAGAAGTAATCTTTCTTTTACTCATCTGGTAGAAAATCTCGGCATCCCATTTTATGTTCGAAGAAAGTACCTTTCCGTTTTAAAAATATTTTAATTAGGGAATTTTTTAAGATCGTGCAATGTCCATTCATACAGCATTGTATCTGTACGTTTACTAATGTCCCTCTTGAAGTACACACATAGTCCGCCTCCGTTGCAGAATTATGTGAACCCTAAATAATATCTTATTAACGTCATAGGATATGTAATATATGATTTTCCTTACCAAATGAGCAAAAGGAAGATTATTTCTGGGTAAATTCTCTATTAAACATATTTGAACTTATAGGGTCCTCGAAAATCGATGTGAAAATTGTATACTACTTAAATAGTCACTTTTGCTGAATGCGGTTTTTACAGGATGTCTAAAAGAAGTGCATTCAAAATCCAACATCCTTGTGTGTCTGCAATATCACGAGGCTATGCCACGAGGTGGTTAATATGACAACCCCATCAAAGTAATCCTTCCTAATCGAAAATGCCTTCCAGCTAGCACTTTATGAGATCGATCTCTCAGTGTACTTGATTGAAATTCATTTACTAGGCGTCCAAATCGCGGTTGTTGGCAAAAATCTATGTTTTAATTGACAGACTTTCGGCCTGAGCCGTTTACATTACTTCCATAAAGTTGTGACATTTGCTGCACCGCAATGTGCTCATTTAGCGGGAATGCATGATTTCCTGCTGGAGGTCGACGACAGCTTGGGCTGAATGAGTCAGAATTTTCGCAACGACTGCTCCTTGTTCTATTGTTGGGACAATTCTGTCTAAATCAACCTCACTGCTATATGACCGGTCCACATGGTATTACGAGACAGGTGATACTCTTACCGTAGGCAGGTGTTGTTCGAAAATCTCCATGGAACGTAGGCAGTAGGAACTTACCTCCGACAGCAACCTCTCGCATCTGAATGTCCTGGCCGTCTGAACCGTCCAAAATGCACAACTACGGAGATATTTAGAAGGCGCGAAAGTTTTGCAAGCAATTGACGCTTGTTTACTTTGTAGGCGTAGTCTGGCATGTATGATATGCCGCAAAATTGATAAAAGTTACGTAATGTGTCAACGCTTAACAGATGTTCGTTGCCAAGGCATCTGCTCATATATGTGGATAAGGACGATTTTGATGGGTTAGGGTAAGAATTCACGAATGCTGTAACTGCATATGTTTGATCTCGTCAGAATGTTGATTCTGCTGCAGTTACCATTTCATATGGTTCCAACCTTCTAAACTTTTGACAAAGCTGTTCATCGTACCGAGTCGGTGGGCTGGAATTGACGTGCAGCTACTATATCGGTCATTTTCCAGCAAGCAGTTTCAGTTTCTTTTGAGAGGTTCGCCAGTGGATGGAGGTCCTGGAAAATTCCACTTGGAGACATCATCCATATCGTCCAGTGGAAGGCAGTCCTTACAGTGCAATTACTAACAAACAAACAGAAAAAGCCACTGACTTTTCTTCATTCTTTCCCCTCGAGAAGGGCAGATACAGAAATGCGAGGATAAGGAAGTTAGAAAATCGATATTCCAACAAACTTTTCCCAGTCAAAACAGGGTTTAATGTTCAGAGCAATATTTGAGTAGAGCGACGCAGCTTTAACGATCTATAACTAACTACTTTTAGCAAGACTATCATTCTTTATTTTCGATCTCTGCCTGTAACATGTTTGAGCCAAATACTCATTTTTAGAGCGCACGTGTGGAAAAACTAGGAGTTCTTTTACGTTCACCTTCAGGACCCTTAAAGCTGTATTATTTAGTTATCCCTCTGAAGCGACTGTCCAAAGGATTTATGTGTCTTTTTAGACGTCCCTAGCCTGTCTCTTTCTAATGCCTCTCGTCAACCCCTTCATAGAATTAAGCAGTTCTCTCTCTTTTCTGCGCTCATAGACGGTACTCTGACTGGATGGGCAGAAGTCTTCAAGGCTTTATTCTGCTTTACTTATTTTAGGACTATAATCTTCAAACTGTCCGGGTACCTAGAACTGCACTGCTTACCCTACTCTTGACGCAACTCTCCCCACTTTCACACTGTGCTTACGCAGTCACGCGTCCCCTCAAACTTGGCTAACACAAGCAGTGGTGCTAGATAAAGTGCGTTTGTGAGCGCATGTGTGTCCAAGGTCAAAAGATCTGTAAGTGTGTGCTATGCCAGTGCCAGCGAACCATGGCCCTCGCAGTTTGGTACGCTCTGGCAGTCCCCTGACACCTGGTTTCCTGCCGGTAAATGCGCTTGCGCTCCCGCTGGGTATACAGGTGGTGGGCATGGCCGCTCAGCGATCCTCGTCCTTCTGACCCCTCTGGGGGGTGTTGTTGTTGTTGGTGAAATGTCCTGGTCAAGTGTATGTTGTGGACCAGGGGGTGTGGTGGCACGCCTAGGGGCGGGCCCGGCTGCGCCAGCCACCGGCGTCCTCCTGTGGGCTTTTAAACTCTTACGACACCTTACCCGCTGGAGCTTGTTTTGCTGCCAACTAACAGGATGCCGCTGCCCCCAATACTGAGGTCCAGGTTTCGACGTAGCTTCTTAGCAGCTGTCATCAATGCAAGATTCAAGGAAATGTGAAAGGGAGGCTACAGCGAGTGCATTACCTGCATGTGCAGGAACTGCGTGCCTGCTCAATCACGACACTCACTTCCACCTCAGGTTGTCTTGTTCAAGATCGGAATTGGAAAGAAAAAGGGTTCATCCTACAGAAGACGTCATTACTCTACTCCAGTCCGTACCTAACTCACCCCTAGTCCGGTGTAGTGCGAACCGTTACTGTGTCTCAGGGACTAACTGTCGTGTTTAGCTCGCAGAGGCGGCGACGCTGTTACGTCCAGCCAGAAAGTGAACCAAACAGCCCACATCCGGACAACCGGACCGAGTGGGCTTCCATTCGCGTCACTCGAGGGGCCAGCACGAGTGTGGCACGTGAAGAGATGATAATTTTCTGCCCGTCTGTCGTTACGTCCGTGTCCACTTCCAGTTCCCTTGACGTTGGAACGCGTTGACTGCGAGTAGAATGATGGAGATGTTGCCCCAGTCTTCTTCATTATGAGCTGTTAATTTGCAGGTGGCCGCTGTCCCGCAACGGCAGTTGTGTTTGTCTGTGTTGAGCCTGACGTCCAAGCTGTTGTGCCTGGAAATTTTTCTAAACCGAATGATGCTCCAACCCAGTCCACACAGTCTGCCCAGTTATGTGTGTATATGTGTGGAGTGGCGGACTGGTGGGCTGAGAGCTAGACTGAAGTGGCCCTTTCTCAACGTGACCTACGGCACTCTCACGCATGGGAGATGTACACCGCTCAACCCCCCATCGTGTGAAATCCTGGGGCTTGTACTTGGGGACCCAGGTCATGCATGTGGCGCGCGCAGACAAAGCCACTAAATATGTCATCCACACACCGCACCTGTCAACTAACTACCTCGGACAGTGACTGGGACCTGGTAATGGAAAGGGAGATTGAGGTCGACGGCTCGACGCATTTTTCTCGCTATAAACCATCTGACGCACCTGAAGCTATCACGGTGCGCTAAAAGGGCGGGGTTCGGAAGGTTGCCAACTGACGAGATGACTTGGACCTCGCAGTCAGCCCAGTGTTGTGTGTTTGTGTGGAGCTGCCGGTTGGTGGTCTAAGAGTGAAGTTGCACTGGTTCCTTCTTCATGTGGCCTTTATGGCACTCCCACTCGGTGGGATCTGAGCCAGATGTGACGACACGCCTAGGTGCGACCCCGGCCATTCTAGCCACCCTTCTGCTGTTTGTCAAAAACCTGGTCATTTGTTGTGTGAACCAGGGGGTGTGGAGTGGAGCGCCAAGGTGCGTGCTCAACCGCGCCGTCCACTTGCACCCCCCCCCACCGCCTCCGGTCTTCTTGACTCTGTATTGACACCCGGCCCAGGGGGGTGGAGATGAGAGAGTGAAGTAGATGCTGTGCAAGTATGCATACACTATAAACTAAATAACGCACATGTCACCGTCCTGTTCTCACCATGTTGTGGGGCACAAAAGTGGACATCGCCGGCAAAGACGGTCAAACTGTCACGTGGTGAAATCAGGGCTAAGGCCTGAAAATTGGTGTAATACACGGACCGGACGTCTTAGTAACAATGAATATAGAGGAGACACTACATTTAGGAGCTTCGTGAAGCGGACGCTTCAGACATTTTTTTCTGGGTATGGAAATAAATTACTCAGGATGTTCAATTACGCCCCAGCCTGCCAGCTCTTAAATGGTTGCCTAGAACAAATTAGTCCCTCTGCAAACTCCACCAACCTTGTAGTATCATTAGCAAATGGCAAAAACTGCCAATAAAGAAAGGCAAACCAAATAAATTCTGTACTAGTTTGCCTACCAGATAACTAGTGCATTTGGGAATTCGACCGTCGTTACCGATGACCCTCAACGTGTGCCCGACAGCATGGTGACTGCATGGCTAGTAAATTGCGCGTGAATTAGTTTATAGATATAGGAGACTTGCACAGCATCTACCGCACTCTCTCCCCCCTCCAACCACCTGGGCCCCAATGTATGACGGGGACAAGATGACCGGAGGCGAAGTCAGGCGCAGTGATTGACAAAGTTAAACGAGTCTTCGACACGTGCCACACACGTCCGGTCAGCCTACGGCGGACGAGGGTTTCACACAGACAAGAAGGGACCGACTCTCATCCCAACTGAGTGGGAATACCATGGAAGTTGTCGTTAAGAAGGAGCTGTTGCAACCTGACTCTCCCTCCTCAGAGGAAGAGCGAGTTAGCCTGCGTAGTTTTAGCCGCATACGGACTATTGTGGTCGCTCCTCACCAGAGGAAGCTTACGTGAAGGTTGGCAAACCAAGGGTCGGTCTACAGCGATCTTTACTCAACCCTCCTAAGGTATGCTAGGTTATACATAGCCGCATACCGACTATTGCGGTCGCTCCTCAGCTGTGGAACCTGAGGTCAAGGTTGATAAATCAAGGGTAGGCAGCATGCCTACTGCAGGTCA
>CACRXP010001218.1:51046-61317 GCA_902702965.1 Spirometra erinaceieuropaei | reverse complement strand
GCCACCTTCGGTCACATCAGGTAACCCCCACTTTTGTTGTTGTTTAAAATCCTGGTCAAATGTGAACCAGAGAGTGTAATGGTATGCCTGGGTGCGGGCTTAAGCTCTGCCAGCCACCTGTATCCTCTCCCACCTCCGGTCTTCATGACTCTGCCTTGACACCGAACCCCGATGGGGAAGGAAGAGAGGGTGTGGTAGATACTGTGCAAGTCTGTCATTGCTACAAACTAATTTACGCACAAGCCGCCATCCCTTTTCTCCCTCTGCTGTGGAGCATGCGGTGAGCATCGTCAAAATCAACAGTCGAGCTCTCGGTGGTTATGCCAAAAATAACTGTGGTGATAATAGAGTTTTAGTGTGCAAGCTCTTCGTAGCATAAATCTAAATTTATCCTTCCACCTGTTTGCGCACCCAGTACTTGCTACGCACGCACGCGCGGGTGCTTCCATGTTTTCTCCACACAGTTGGAGATACGGAGTGAGATGGTTGCTATGACGGAATTGTTCTTAATGCAGGTCATCATCAGAGTACATCAACTTTTGTTGGCAGTGCCCCTTCCTTCTCAAAGTCTGCGGTTGTATCAACTTACGCCCTTAAAAGTTAAAAAACAATTAACTTATCCATTCTCGACTTAGTCACACAGCAGCAGCAGCAGCAGCTCATGCATGAATCTCTGTCTAATTTGTTGATGAAGCTCAGGACCCAGACATGACGGCGAATCCTCTCCCGTGAACCGATAGGCCTCATTCTCAAGTGTACGTCGTCGATTCCATGCTGAGAAGAACCCAACTTCCCAACGATGTTGCTCCTCATTACAAAAGCGACTCGAGCACTGTGGTGTTCCTCCTCGCAAGGACCGCAATACACGAAAGCGTACACCGTTCCTGGATCGTTCGACAGCCTCCGTTACGAGAAACGGATCATGCTGAGAGTGGTTATGTCCGCAATGTGTACATAGGGATCCCAAGGTTACACAACCCGTCATCCCCGCTGGGTTTTTGACCATTCAGTTGTCTGAATGAGAAGAACCACTCCGAGCAGCCAGCGAGAGAAGTCACTCCAGTGGGAGAACCAGCATGTTGCCTGGTTTGCATGTTCCTCTGAGCGTCAGCGCAGAGGGAATCCTCGTGGATTGGACGTGGCGTACTGGACCCCGGCGGCTTGGTGTCGGTGGTCCACTGCCGCGCGCGTAGGCTGGACGTCATGACTAATGCGCTGTGTTCGGGATCGCCCTAACAAACCTGATTAGACTGCACACAACTTCACGGCCGTGATAGCATTCTACTCGCCCAGGGCTAGCCCGGTCGCGGGCTAGTGTTGCGATTGTTTGGATTTTTTTCAGCAATTCTAGCGGACGCTGTCCACGCGGGGACAGTAGGTTGACGCGCCTCCTCGGACGAGTTGAGGGTGTTGTGGTCCGAGGCGATTTAAGTCGCCAGACAGGGACCTAAATTCCGGACAAAGTGCGCGCGTGCACCCTGCATGCGTGCGTACGGGCAAAAGGACCCCCAGACGTGACGTGCAAAATGCACTCGTGTGATCATCAGGAGCGGGTGTATCAGAAAAGCTCCTTTCCTCGCACAGATCGAGCACTGTCAGCCAGTCAGGTTACTAGCCCTGCACTAGCCCGCAAGTCGAACAGGCTAGCAAATGCCAGGCCTGGGCGACTAAATGCAATCAGGGGGTTGGGGGAGTGCGCCAACTCCTCCCCTCTTGGTTCGGTTCGGTCTGCCAATCAAGGCAGTGAGTTTATTGGAGCCCCCGGATGAGGGGTAAGAGCCAGGAGAGTCAGAGGGCGGTGCCTGTCGATGCGAAATGGAGAGGCTACATCAGACAGACTAAAAGCAGCACAGAAGGCGGCGAAGCCCAACCGAGTCGAAAACGCGAGCGTGCGCCAGACAACCACGTGAGGCCAAAATATCGATCGGCGTTGCGGTGCCAACAAACTCAAAGCTGAGTCCCACGTGTTGCAAGCAGTTAACTGCCGGCGGGTGGGGGGGAGGTTAGGTAGCCTGTTTTGTCTAGCTTCCGAGGCAATTAATGCACGAACTTGGAACTTGATATGAATGTTCGCGCTGAAATCGATCAACTACTGAGGAATAACCACCTAATATTCACAAACGCCAACGGGCAGCCAGTAGTATACAATTGTGTAATTATTTGCTATAGTGACAACACAGATACCAGCTAAAAGCCCAGATACGCGTGTTTCGTCGATCTTGTGTCGCTGCCTGACGCAGCTGCGAGGGCTTCGGCTCATCAGTGGGTGCTCCAGCCTTCCCCGTGTGTTTTCTGGAATATGAACTCCTGCTTCACCTTGCCTTGTTAAATTACCGAGGAAAGTAATGCGCGAACTTTGAGTAAATCCTTCGGAACAGACCGTTTCAGGCACGGTCCGAAAGTTCGGCAGCTGTCGTCGCATGTCGCCCTCACTCAGTTTGGCATTTGAATGGAGTTCAATTTCATTCTAACGAAGGCTCGCTCAGACACAAATACTGTGGGTTTTATCTAGTTTATTTGTAGAAACTAGATGGACCTGGCCTCGCGTTGCTGTGGCTCAGTCTGATGAAATGCAAAAGAAAGAAAAGAGAAATGGACCACGTTTGAAGTATGTTTAATCTCATAATGCTTGTTTGTCGTTGCGGTGTCTGTGCAGACATACAGATTGTCTGGTTTGCTGACTCCGGAGTACGCAACATGTGGTTGGCAGTGGGAGGAACAATCCGTTTGCAGATCAAAACCGCAAAATTCTAAACATCGGCCCTGAGTTTTGTTGATCGTGACTGAAAAAGCCAATTGAATCGGGAATTGCAGTCTCCGAACTTGAAATGGCATATCGGTTGGAATCAGTGGAATGCGAGGAATAAGGACATGTTAACTTTTGATAAGTCTTGTTAAGATAGCTGCATCCACGGCGCTGCTGGCTAATCTTTTTAACTGCAAGCCGCTGGCCGTTGCAAAGCTTCGGCTGGCTGATTTTCACAGCATGATAATTGGCACGCCGATTTTCAGTTGTAGAACGTGCGGCGGCGTCCCTGGCAGATTAGGTGAATTCAAAATTCCTGTTGGATAATTTACTGCTCCCCCGACAGTGTCAGCGGACGTGTATGTGTCTGTCTCGCTTTGAATCTTAGACTGAATAGTATGGCAAAGTTAGTAGACATCTTTGTTCTTGGCCGCAAGAATAGCTCGTTCGCTCCGCCAATCGTGATTCGTATAATTGGTGTGAAAATTGGGAAATACCTTTTCGAGTTGCGAAAATTCCCATAGCGGTAATCAGAAGACGAGGTGGCGAGCATACGTAGCTTTCGATAAATTCTCGTCGTCAGCCTGAACGTGGTTCTTCAGTGCCACCGCAGACCACCTCAATGTGCATCTATTACTCCACTTGCTCCTGTGAAGCAGGTTATAACAGCAGAAGCGGCCGCCATCAGGTTACGAAAGCCAATCTTATGCGCATAGAAGAACCACTTTCAGGCTCCGCGCCTACAATAGTCGAAGATCGACTAACGCTGCAACTCTCCGCGCCCGTCCGCTCTCACCCCGCCCCTGACCGTGACTATTACTTCCCCCCTCCCCCCTACCCCCACCCGCTCCCCCGCATTCCCACACCCCGCATGTGTTTTAAGGCAAACTTTTACCGATGTCACTTATCGCTGACATGTTTTACTTCTACCCCGTTCCCATATAACTGTACCCGCCCGACGAGAATTTTTCGAAAGCTACGTATGCTCACCACCTCGTCTTCTAGATATCTTTTCAACCAATTCTACTTTTGACGACACTAAATTACCGAAGGTAAGAGGTAGTGAAATGTGTCCTGATGTCGTATCAACCGGCACCGTTCTTTTGCCAAATGTCAGCAACTGGTTTGAGAATATCCCAGCTGATCGGTCGTTTTGGAGCTGGACACGCATATTTGTAGTTAATTATAACGTCTGTACGTGGCGCCACAAAGTAAAGGTTTTCCGACAGGCATTTATTTCGTCTGCTGGTGTCCGTCGAGGAAGTATAAGCAATGTTTGCCTGAAGCCTCCTGCAAGCAGTAGCAATGCGTCTCCAAATTGTCTGCTATTTCTGCGCGAATCTTACAATGATCGGTCAAGGACCTCGGGCGTTTATTTGTGCGCCACTTTGCATTCATCCCAAACAATAAGTTTGCATTTCCGCAGTACTTTTCCCATGCCCGATGCCCCGGAAATGTTTCGCTTGACAGTTTCAATGAATTGCACGCTTAACGACAATTTCAAAGCGCAATGAGCAGTTTATCCGCCGGGTAGCAAGGTCGCAGCTAATCCGGACGACGCAAGAGCCAAGGCCGTCATTTGTTGGATTGAATTGGTACCCGGAATCAGTCTTATTAGGAACGTTTTGCCAGTCCCTCCTGGCGCATCTAAGAAGAAGATTCCTCCTACCCCGTTATTGACAGTCCGCATTGTTTGGTCGTAAGTGCCATTCTGCTCCACGATTAGCTTAGGAATGTTTGATTGCAGATACGACAGATCACCCGTGATGTAGTTTTGCTCACGGCGCAAACCAACATCTAACGAAGCAGCAGCAGATCGGTTTAGTGAGAGTATTCCCTGTTGATTGAGAACTTTTTTCGCGATTTCCACGCACATATCCTCAGTCACTATTAACGCCTCGTTGTAGATCTCCTCTGCGAAACCCACATTTAAATTCTCCTCGCGTAGTCGACAGAATTTGCTGTGGATGGGACGTTTTGCACGCGTCATTAATGCATAAATCCCAGTGGCGGTCGTTTGCCAACAAATTTAGAGTCGGACACGCCCTGCGGAAAGTGACATGTGTAACGCCGTTGAAAATTCTCAGCTGCTGGGAAGACGTTGGACTGGGCACATTTACCAAAAGCATGCGAAGGAAGAAGCAGTCGTACTGAGTGGGATGCACGATGTACAGTCTGCCTATCAAAGTTCCTTTGAATGCACTGAGCTGTCCGTCAACTCGCTCTCCTCGTTTGCGCCGTATGAAAATTTTATACACGTATTTCATGTGTAATGCGTAGGCACTTCCGAATATAGCAGCATTTTCGCAAACGCGGAGGAGGGGTGGTGTTAACTCCATCTATTCACACCCAAGAATCCCAAAGCAAGCGGTGACAGCCCCACTATGCGGATTGTGTAGCACGTTCACGTAGCGTCCAAGAGTTGCGTGTTTTTTTGCCCCAAGGGGGGGGGGGGTTTGCCTACTGGCCCATATTGCATCGGCCCAAAGGGGGGAGGGCATATTCTAGTGTCTGGAGAGGTGAGCGCAGTCGTCGAGGCGCAGGCGTGTTCGAAAGGTTGACGGTCAAATGACTCGTGGCAAGCGTCCGTCCGAGCGGATTGAGGTCAAGTTGCGACAGAGGCCGCTGGCCGAGGCGAGGTGAGGGGGGGGGTGTTAAGCGCATCCAGTCGCGCCCGAGAGTCCCAAAGGAAGCGGTGAAAGCCCCAGTATGTGGGTTGTGGGGCAAGTTCAAGCGGCGTCTGGATATTTCCTACCCCCAAACTCCTGTTTTTGAGACCAGCCGAGGGCGTTGTTATTGCCAGAAAAAAATGTTTTTTTACCTGTCACAGGCGTGACATCGGCATAATTATGAAGGTAAACATAAAAACTGACTCTATGCGTAGGCAAGGTTGTGTCAAGATTTCAGAGCAATCGGTCCAGTACTTTCGGAGATTACTCATAACACAAAAACAAACAATTCCATTTTTATATATATAGATAGATTAGAGGATGTAAAGTAAATAAATCTGGTACCTGGACTGTGATACATTTTTTTATAAAATCGGGAGGAAATCAGATTGGCTATACATAAGTAAGGAGAAAAAATACGTCGGAGTAAATGTTACAAAAATTAACGTATGACAGAGAGAAATGTCAGTGGTTCCTTATCCTAATTGAAGTTTGGTACGCATAACGAGAGCACAATTGATAGGCGGCATTTCCGATGGATCCACTTGGCGGGAAGCGCAGAAACTCCTTGGCACTTGGATTGTTGTGTATCCGGGCGAGGATAGCTCAGACATCAACTGGGATAAACAAAAGCACTGGGTGGAAACTGGCGTCGTTGTTCCTGCAAAAAAGCGAAGTTTAAATAGTCAGTCAGGTGTGACAACTGTGAGATGCAGTGACGCCCCATGGCAAGTATTCACGATGCCTTATTTGAGCATAAGAGTTGCGAGTATTCTGGGCCCGTCTTTGAGGGAATCGTGTGCAACTTCTCAGCAAGATGGACTCTCATTAATGGTTGCTTCGGAGAAAAACTTCCTATAAAAAGCCAGTTTGCCCTGTTCAGTTTGATAAAAAGTAAGACATCAGTTGACAAGAGCCCGGGGTGTTAATGAATGCGTGTCGGTAGTCATTCTCAACCAGGCATCTTAACACGTCGCAAAGTGTGACGGTTGTCAGTGCACTTGCACACGACCGGTTGGTGGCTGAAAGTCCTAGGTTTCGTAAGCAATTGACTAAGGAAGTTGTCTTTAGGGAATTTCGTTTACAGGAAAGTTGGGCTACTTATAGTTTACTGGGGGATGTGACATAGGGATTGTTGTATCCAGCTGGTCAACGCTTGGAATTCTCCACGCCCTCCTCACAAGTGCTTCCGCATGTGGCCCCTGTCGACATTCCCATTCCCCCTTTTTGGAACCCTCTTTCGAGCGTGATCGGCGTTCTTTTAATTAAATAGTTTTTGTATTCTGACCTTGAATCGGGGATTCTATTTGCTCGAACAGTAACAAAGGAATTCTTTGTCTAGGGTTTCCACTGTTGAGGTTTGTACGTTTTTTTATTGTTATTGTATTCTGTCAATAGTACCCTATCTACACCGAAATCTGTTTTGGCTTATACGCGTGACTCAATTTACCAAGAATTCTACAGGGATCGTAGTTCAGTCAGAGACATCGAGACGGATGCACCCAAGCTTGGTCTAGAAGGAAAGTCAAACATCTCGTTGCCAGTGGGTCCCAGGGCCGCTGTTCGCGTTTTGGGACAGGATACAGGAACTATAAGTGAGAACTCAGGATTCTGCAATTAAATGTTAGTAGTGAAGACTATATTCGGATGAAGAGAGAAAACCCATTAGCTATCATAATGAGGCGGCGAAATTCTGAGTTATGTCCTGCGAGATAAGAAGGTAGGCTTTTGGGCAACCACCCAGGCGTGTTACCTACCCTATCCCTACCATTTAAGGCTTGAAAAGGACCAATTGGGATTCAACATCTTATCCGAACGACAGACGGTCTTACGGCTCGATACAGGCCCTGGGAAGACCTCGAAAGGTTTCTCGTAAAATTATGGGACACTTTCCTGGGTTGGTGGTGAATGCTTATCTGAACACTCGTCGATGTGTTTTGGAAAGCAGGTTTCATGACCATTGGTTCGCAAGGAGAGTCGGTTCATACATGACGACTGAGAGGGGCCAACAGACGAAGTGAGCGAAACACACTTTGTTGACATTTCTACATGAAACTGTACAGAACCGGGTAACGGAGGTGCCGCGGTGCATTCTGTAAAATGAGGATGGCCTGGTTAGTAGAGCACACGCAATGTAGCTACTCGTGACCTTAGGCAAAGTTAAGCGGATTCCCCGGCCCAAGGGATCAGCAGATCGCAAACGGAATGACAGGGAGGCCAAGTCCAACAAATCAAATCCCCGTGTGAGGTCAAAGCACTTTTTCCAGCAAGTCAGTTTAAGGTCATTAAAGCTCTGTTATAGAGAGATTTTGGTGTATTTTCAGTGTTCTTGAGTTGTTGATTTTCTGATGGACGATTTATCCGGCCACTTTGACAGCCGCGCCCAGCAATGAATTAAGTTAATTTTCCAAATCCACTTGCAGCTGGATGATTCTACCAGATGACGTGAAGTCTCTTACTTTAATCGAAAGACTGGAAACAAGATGATGACCTAGTGCACCTATGCGCGCTCTAAACGGTCAAAACTAGATGAAAATGGCTAACGTCCTCCCGCTTACTTATACAGGTAGGGCTTATTAATTATTCTACAGCTTAAATCCAAAATTCTAATCTGCAGCCCGGTGAAACTTAGATCCCCAGCTTTTTTAAAGTCCACTAACTTAGTTGGGTTTTAAAACAGCTTCGAGATGGCAAGTCAAAATTGTGGTGGGATAAACTGCTGTCCGGCTATCATTGGGCCCTTTGTCGCAGGCCAAGCAGACATTTTATCTGTCACGGGCACCAGTGGACCTTGCAATCGGAAACACCAAATTCATTTAAATGTATCCGGGGAAAATGGTCGCATATATACTGAGACGGTAGCCGTATTACCGCTTTAAGAGTGCTCTTTGTCCCTAAAACATAAATTTGACCGGTAACAGAAACTGACTGCTCACCAATTCGGGGTTTGATGGGATCCGCGAAATTACGTTGAACAGCTCAAACGTAGAATGATGTGCAGGCCGAATTATTCGTTTTGTCAGTAAGTTTGCACCTGAAAATGACAATTCTTAATTAAATTCCAAGTAAAAATGGAGCTCATTTTAACACATGTGTCCTAACTGCTTGCCGGAGAAAAACTCAGTGCATGGAGACGTATGAGGGGACGCCCAACCATAATAACGCCACTCAAGTGCATTTGTCTTAGCGAATAAATTTTGTTCCTTTTCGCGGCGGTGGTGGTGGTGGTGGTGGTGGTGGTGGTGGTGGTGGTGGTGGTGGTGGTGGTGGTGGTGGTGGTGAATCTTAATGTGCCAGCCAAGGCCAGTGTTAGCCTTCAGTATGCGTTGGCGGTGAGGACATACGGAAAAGGATTTTAGTCTGCGGCGTTTGTCGTCGGAATTCCAATCTTGAGATATCGCCGCTCATATCTGGGCCCCTATAGAATGGCGGACGACATAATCCGTCTCTTTGACTAAAACCGTGACCAATAGGAGTAACTTGGTTCACTTTACTTATTTGATCTGCCGCATGTTGACTACAATATGAGTGGCTGGCAAGTAGGCTGTTGTTTAAAATTTCAAAGTGATCCAGTTTGGCCTTCGGAATCCTTTTTCAACAGATAGACAACATTCAGAGAATTTTTTTCTGTTAATAAGCTCAAAAATCTTGAAAAAGTCAACGATAACGGGGCGTCATCCACTCACCAATAATTATGAGAATGACACGAAATGGGACGAAGTAAAGCACCAGGGTGGTGACAAGTAGAAGGAAGAGGACAAGCCAGGTAATCCAGGGGACATTCCAGTTGAAGAGGCTGTTTGATGAGACAGTTTAAGGATTATTGTTGAAAAAAAAACTCGGAAGTTCCTTGGTTAAGGTGTCCTGCAGGAGCAGAACAGCAAATTTATTTGCAAATAATCCTGTCTCCTCTCTGGGTTTGACTAGGGAGGGTGAATCTTCAAAAACGTTTACAAAATGCTTAACTCCACAGCCATACTTGTTGCGTAAAGTCGAGAGAGAGGGCACACGTCCGTACCCCGACAAACCATCGAATGCGGAATTATGCCATCCACCCAGGGAAGGCCCTCTGGCAGTGCATTTACGAAGAAACTCGACGAAACCTCACCACAAACCAGCCATGTGATGTGTCGCGGCTGGTAAAAGGGTGTTTCCACTCGAAAACGCAGTGCCAAACAGTCGGTCTCTCCTACTGGCTGGAACGTCAGATGCATTCCCGCTTCCCTCCTTGTCCATCAGACGACAGTGTCCGTGGAAACTTTTTTCAGAGAAAAGGCCCAACGAGGTTTCCGACAGGGCGGAGAGAGACTGGAGCGGCCGTTTTCGGCCTCTTAGCTGCCATCAGCCAGCCATACCCAACCACGGGTTTCTTCAGCCCCTGAAGCCCGACGCCGCGACCTTTTGGTTAGGGGTTCAACGCTTTAAACACTGAGCCAGGGGCTACCTGTCCTGTCGGTTGCAATCGAGACAACAGACAGGGCAACGAGTCCGTGGTTCCCCGGGTTCAAATCCCAGCTGCCCTCAAACCTGGGGTTGGTCATCGAGCTGGCTGATGCTGGCTAATAAGCCAGAAATAGCCACTCCAGTTTTCCTCGTCTTCGTCAGTAATCTCATTCTACCTATATTGCTAACCGTTGAGCGGCTCTCCGCGAGGCCCTTGATAGAGCCTCAAGATAGAACGGCACGGCTATGTCCCGTAATGCGGTCAATCAACGCCCTCAGTCTCATACATTTACGACCCCTGTAGACAGATGTAAAGTCTTGTTCAGTGCTTAGCCAGTCAGGTAACTTCCCAAAAAATAAGCACCCAGATGGAAGGAGAAGAAAGAACTCTAGATCAGGCTTCCGTTTAAAAG
>CACRXP010001218.1:34911-48482 GCA_902702965.1 Spirometra erinaceieuropaei | reverse complement strand
GGACTCACTTTATCCCTCGACTTCTCTTCTTTCGCAACTTGGTCCGTTACCTAAGCGACAAAAAGGAAGGTCATAATTGGTATTTCCAAGTAGTTGGACAGATTTTTTTCATTAAGGCGATAAAAGCGCCTGGAAGATTCTATGCCTTATAAAGTAAGGCTGACTGAAGGAGCCGGATAACCCAGAAATGACCGCCTCGTCCCCCTTATGTTTGTCGGTGCGACCTTATGTAGATATGTCACTAGCCGCTATGCGACTGCCTGTGAGGCCGCTAGATTGAGCCCCAAGGCGCAAAGCAGGACAAAGCGCGCCCCATAACCTGGTCGGTGACCGCCCCTGTCATGGTATTCTTTCTGTCTTTAAGAGTTTCCGAAAAATGTAAAGTGCAGGACATGTCTGACTGATGCATGAGAGAAGCATAAAATCATGCAGGGCTCGGATGTTCAGAGTGAATTATCTTTATTGCTACGTATTTGATGGGGAATCTGTACTAACCTCGGTTGCGAGAACGTAAAATGTACCGCTGGGCAAGTCATGTGCGATACCGGACGTGTAGTCCGTTACTCAGAACAAATTCTGATCATGAACCATTTCGAAGTTCAGAAGACAAGTTAGCGAGCATGTGTGTTCTTTCGACAAATTCTCATCGTGTCAGTACATTCATGTGAGAACGGAGTAAAATTAAAACATGCAAGAACTCGGGAAGAAAGCTAATAAGAGACGCGGAGCGGGTAAGAAAAGGTTGAATGTTATTACCGACAAAGAAAAGTGCGACTGGAATGGCCATTTCCAACTTATTAGCCGTCGTCAGCCAGTCATACCCAACCCCGAGGTGTGGAACACCTGGGGCTCGAACTTCTAACTAGCAGGTCGCGAGTTCGAGCCCCAGGTGTCCCACACCTCGGGGCTGGGTATGACTGGCTGACGACGGTTAATAAGTTGGAAATGGCCATTCCAGTCTCCCTTGTCTTTGTCGGTAATATCATTCTACCTATATCATGCTTCGCTGTGCGGCTGCTGGTTGGTCACGAGAGAGAGGGAGAGAGAGGCCGTAAGGCACAACGGAACGAGTGAGTTCCCTAAGAACGATCGGTGAGCGTCCAACTACCATTGTAAGGATAGGTTGCCAGCTCAGACCTCCTCCATGTGCACTTACTCCCTTACTTGGGCTTATTTAGCAGATTATATCTGTCGCACGAGTCGGTGCCTATCTAGAGGAATACGGAACAACTCCCAGCATGGCTGGGAAAAAGGAGAAGGTAAGAGCATAAGCAGTGCCATTCTCGCACACTTTGTGGACCCCGACGAAGCTCTTCATGTGATCTATTAGGTCCCGCCGAACTACCCTAAGTCACTGGGTCATCGCCTGCTAGCAGCAGCAGAAGCGACTTCCATCAGACTCCGCATGGTAGTCTTATGTACAGAAAGGACCTAGTGTAAGCTCCGCACTTATTATTTTCAAAGGTTGGTCACTCGCATGCACTTCTCCGCGCCATCCCCTTTCCTCTCCCTAGTACGGTTCTGTCTGACCCTCATTACCTCCTAACATATTGTTTCTTATTACCTCCCCTCCCTATTACCACATCCCACTTGTGAGAAAAAACGAATCTAAATCGATTTCTTTCATCACTCACACATTTCAAGTGTACTCCTTTCCCATATAATTGTACTGCTCCACCTCCCAGATTCTACCCAAAACATGCATACGCTCGTTAACTAGTCTTCTGAAACCGCCAGTGGAAACTTTCGCAACTTTAACACATTCCAAATTTCTAACAAACTTATAGCTGCGCAGACAGGGGTTAGTGATGCTGGGTGTTTCCAATTTGGGAAATTGAATTCCTTCGCAGTCGTTTGAGAGTAAGAAAACCACCAATGACGGTGGTGAACAGGTTTGCACCACTGAAGTCGGATATCAGGATCATTTGTTGTGGCGCCCTGGTGCACTGAGGCTTTCTTTGGAAATATAGACATCTCACATCCGGAGGAAATTAATTCAATGCTTTGTCAAAAACACTTGACGAGGTCGTGCAGACGTTTTTTCTTTCTTAAAGTTGGAATAGCATTTGGAAAATGTTAGCAGTAAACCTTTACTCTTAGTCCATTTTACTGGGGAAAAACAGGGAACCCCTTAACGTTGAGGCTTACTGTTGTCCAATTAAAGTAGACATCAAAGAATAGAAGAAAGCGGAGGAGGTCCGCTTAAGTTTGATTTCAGCGCTTACAGCCATGTTAGATGACCGTAAACCAACTCATGCACCACAGCGTGTCAGCTTTAAAACATGACCATGTCAGTCAGTTATGAAGACCTTACCTGGAAATAAAAACCGAGGATGTCCTGCGTGCTGGCAACTCCCCTCCTCCTCACAGGCAGTTGACGAAAATTTATTTCTTTCATGCATTTTGGTTAAAACTACGTCTTTAGGCACTTTTAAGTTTCACTTCTTTGCTTTTCAGCCAGCTCCTCAAACATGAACTGTGTTTATGTAGGGGCTAATTTCGTAAAGAAATGCGCTGAAGATATCGCCATAACTTTTTTCCAATTGCCTAAGACCGCAGGCCTCAAAACGACCAGCAAGACCGATGAACCTGATTCGGATAGCCGGGCAGGTAGCGTAAGAAGTAATAACATGGAGGATTGATGATATAATGAAATGTGCCAGTTTCAGTAGAAGCATTTCATCAAAAAAGGCTCCAAAAATGACCCATTCATCCAGTCTTTTAAGGCGAAATACTTACAGTTATTAGGGTATCCATAAAACAGACAGAAACATTCAGACTTCAACGACTAGCATGAGAAGGGCGTCCACTAATCAGGATATGTGACATTCTCGTCCCGTTTCGCCCAAAAGCTCGGTCGAAAACTCCCGCAGGCAGTTGCATAGCAGAAGGTGTGCCGGAAAAACAAGGAACCCGGTGGGAGTGAGTAGCGAGTTCCAGAGAGAAGTTCGGAAGAAGAAGGAGATGCGATCAGGTGACAGGTCGTGGAACCGAAGAACTCACTAGTCCAGAAAGTAACGTCCGGAGCAGTTTACCTGATCTGGTGCCGTTGCAGGCAATGCAACAACTTCAGCGAACCTGGGAAATTACTCTGGACGCGAATGGCGGAAGACGTAGCCGGAGTAGCGAGGAATGATGTTAGGTCCCAAGCCGTGTCTAATACTACGAGACGCGGCCACACCTCCATGTTTTACGAGGTCGAAATCGTCGCAGGCGGTGTCGACCGCGTGGGTCATGAACTGCTTGAGTCATGGTTCTACGGACCGCAATCAATTAAAGAACGCAATGACCCCTCCCCCCTCCATATTCTGTGCTGATACTTTGCCTGTGCAAAGTAATTGTTCCGCGAGGAGGTTGCAGGCGATCAACCGTTCCGGTGACAGTGAGTCAACTGGCCGAGTACTTATCACGCCAAAAATCAACAACAGCGGTGGAATCACAGCGATCAGCGACTCGGGTGCAGACCAACAAGAGATCATCGTATCAACTAGGGCCCCCCAACGATTCCCACGGGTGCTGCTGATTACAGTAGGCATGTGGTTGCGTGATAACTACGTCCTATGCATATTGCGTTTCTTGTGTCTCGGTTGTCCTTATCTGCGACTATCTCTGATGAGGAGTTGAGGTGGGAATCCGAAACGTCAGGCCAATAAACCCCTTGCTCTGACGATCGCATCTTCTCTTCACGGGGACAAGGTGGACTGTAATTACCCCTTCTGGCTTCTTAGCTGTTGTTAGCCAACCATACGCAACCCAGATCTCAACTGACAAGACAACGAACCACGGCTCAATTATGTGTCCCTGACCTTAGAAACGATCGAGGAGCAGAAAGTCCTAGTTCGAATCCCAGGTCGGGTAGGGCTGGCTGACGACGGCCAACAGGGCAGAAATGGCTTCCCTAGTCTTCCCTGTCTTTGTTGCAAATCTCATCCTCCATGACCGACGACTGTGCAGAAAGTGCTGAGGAATCACAAATCACACCTAAAGCTGAGGAAAAAACACCAGGTAAACTGCGCTGGGCGGTATCTCCATCTCGGAGTCCTGTGTAGGGAGTTACCAGTCATGCATAAATTCCAAAACTAACCTTTTAGGTCGCCTTCCTAGCGGTGAACGGCAGTGCTTCTCTGTCGGCCGAAGGAAATTAAACTGGGACAACAGCGACTAAAGAGCACAGTTACAGTTATATATGTAGGATGCGGAGTTCTCCAGTCGGTTCTTACAGCTCACAAAAATATCGATTGATTGATATCTGGGCCTCGGATGAGAACTCTGTCAATAGATTTATCGATCTGGCGCCGGCGTACGGAGCCCAGTGTAGTCACCTCCAGTCTTACGCCGTCGGTCGATGATTGGCCTACATGTTTTATAACTGTTGCTTGTTCTGTTGCTGCTAATATCTCTGACGATGGACTCCTGCACGAGTCTGAAAGCTCAGAGCAATAAACAAAGTGCTCCGGTGCTGGACTCTCCTTCACTTATGCATACACCTGGAACTCGAAATTCGCCTTAATCGACGTTAAGTTCTGCCCTGTCTGGGGGGAGGGGTGGAGTTAGGAAATAAGTGGTTTGAAATCGAATTCTTCTGCCCTGGGCAGAACGCTCTGCCCTTGGGTTAAAGCTTCCAGAACCGCGGTTCAAACCTCGATGCTTCGTGGTCTGCAGGTTCCGAGCACGGCTAGTTAGCTACAGCAAATAAACCATTGGTGTATAGTTCGTCCTCCCTTTTCTTCTCGTCGGTGGCACTTTCCAAAGAGAGCATTTGCAGAGAAGGGATATGGACAAAAAGAAGTGAGCCTGGGATAACCATTTCTGGCTTATTAACTCTCGTCAGTTAGTCAGTCACACCCAAGCCCGGATCTAGGTGACCTAGGGGTCGGACCCACTTTATTAGGTCATTGAACGTTTTTGAGTCAAGTACTCTACAGTTGGGCCGCGGGCCCGTCGTGCTGTCAGTCGCGCTAAGGAAGATGAACAGTCGTATATTACTTAATACAGACTCACGTCTTCTGGTAATATAATTTCCGGATGGATCGCATCCAGTAGATCATTGCGGATCACGATGCCTCCATTGGCGGACTCCTGCTCATCAGCGGGACCCTGCAGGAGGTTTGGAGAGAAACGACCATCCAACAGATTGCTCGCACCCACTCCGTAGGCAGCCCGAAGGCTGTCACAAACACTCAGTAAGTGCTGTGTCCCCGAGAGGTAACGATTGGCCAGAATGCCCGCAATCATGCCCAGAGGCACCATGAAAGGTTGGAAGTTCCAGACCGCGACGATGTAGCCAACGAGGACAGCGGTAGTTTGGAGGGGATTTTCCCATGAACACAGGTCCTGCATCAATTTGCCTACCACAAAGAGGCCGCCAAACAGTGTCTTCAGCCGTGCAATGTGCTCCTGTAGAGCCTAGAAACGGAAAATTGCTAATGATCAGCAGGCCGAGAACCTGAATGCACCTACTTAAGAATGTCATCAAGAGATGACTTGCTACTATGCGTTTTCAATGTGCAGTAGGTAGCTTATCTTATCCAATGTTAACGAAAATTCTGAAATGAACTTTCGACTAGATAGGAGTGCTTCGTGGGAATTGTAATACTGAGAAAGTCTGCAACATCATCTGGAGAAATTTAAGTCACATCACAATGTCGGCTTTTGAATGCGCTACTTTCCGGTCGGACGTAAAGGCCAAATTCACCAAAAATGACTACTTAAATTGTGTGCATTTTTCCTATTGATTTTTGGTACAGTTATATATTCACATATATTTTGTAGAAAACATGCGCATGAGTGTTATTTGTACTAATCTGATAGCAAAGTACGTCTTATTCAAATTTTCCGCTCAAAGAAAAGACATTTTTTTCAGTTTCAAAGGCTTCCAAGTTCCTGAATGATTGCGAACATGACCCGCCAATGCATTTGCATTTAGGATTTCCAAACTACGCGTAAAACAAATCAAATATTTCTCTATGTTTTAGGAAAATTGGTTCCTTAAATTTCTGTAATGATATTGACCACGTTAAATACATCATAGGGAGCATTAACAAACAGACATATTCGATATTATCTGAATGAACATTTCAAGGCCTGAAAAAATCTCCTGATTACAAATTTTCTAAAACCGTAGGATACTCCTTTTTCGATTACAAAAAAATTGAATAAGACGTGATTTTCTACAATAGGAGTACAAGAAAGTATATTTTTGACCATGTTTTCTGCAAAATATATTTGACCTTATAGGAATGTCGAATAGTCATTCTTAGTGAGCGTGGTTGCAAAGATATGCATCCAACCGGTCAGCTGACCAGTCCGGTCACCGGAAAATGAATGCTCAGACGGCGCGTTGTGCTGTTTCTTTAAGTGAATCTTAATCCACTTGCATTATTCTCAGCAAACTGAATGTAGCTAGGGCAATAACGAAAACTCAATGGATAGGATCCAATAGACAACCGCTGAAAAGCACAAAATAAGAACATCTTAAGGCCATGTAGTTAATTAAAAGAGAGGATCTGTACAGGGGTGAAGTAGAAGAAGGGCCTGGTAGAATAAAGTTCAACAAAATATTTTTTTCAAGTAGAAAAAATCAAGCTAGAAAAATGAGTTTTCTGACCTTCGTCGGCTTAGGACAAAAGTAAGTGCCAGGGAAATATGACCAAAAAATCTAAGATACGTTTTACAATTGCTCATTTTTCTCAACCATACCCGAATTTCACTGATTTAGAATGTTTCCAAGTACTTCGGATGCATGTTTCCTAAAAAAACTGTCAATTCCTTCCACGCTGCTTTGAATGGACATCATAAAGCCTGATGTTATTTGGTGCGTGCATATCAAATATTCGTATGAAGGACAGCATTTCGCGGTGCATATACAAATGTTATATCATACTCGCCAATTGTCAGTACTGTATTGGCGTTAAACTGCCCAGCCAAAGAATCAAGGTTAGATAAGTCGAAGATGGGCTTGCCTCGAGCCAGTCATCATCGGTTCGAATAGGAGCCCGAAAGCACTGTTCAGTAACGATTAAGAGCACGATATTTTTCGCTCTTAAAGCCCTCACAGTTCTGAGTGCTGTGCCGGAGGTCACGATATTTAACGCGTCCCAGGATAGATGTGAATGCCCCCCAAGAGAAGAGGAATTTCTCCGAAATCATAATCCATTTTCGTACTGCACATAGTCGATAAATTTCACCCCAAGTAGTCTAAATCCAGTAACTCTTCATAACTATCTGTACGCGGCTTAGATGTGTTACTGAATGAAGTCGACTTGCGGAATTTTACAAAGCGCAGCACTGTGCATTTATACGTCTCAGTCTAACTTTTCAATGTATTCATGCATAAAACTCTTCCAGGCCATGAATTGTCTCCATAAGGTAAGCATATACTTCCAAATAAAACCATCGTCACTACAAGGGAGGGTGTTGGTTTCGCCCACACGAAAGTCCCTCTCCTGCCTCTGGAATTTACCCCTGACGTCCTTCCCCCCCCCTCCCCACTCTACGCAATGAATCATTACGTAAGTTCTTGGCGGCTAGACAGTCTACAGCGTTTCCTACGAGCTTCCAGTCTGGAAACTTTTTTGCGAGTTATTGAGAGCCACTGCCACGCCCACAAATTATCAGACTTGTGGGGTGATAGTGGCCTCATCGTCCTTGTGACATCACCATCTCCTTACCATGACGAGTTACAAACAAGTATGCATGTCGAACTAAGTGCAAATGCATCACACGTGATAGTAGACAGCGTACGCTACCGACGCAACAGATCGCCAGATCACTCGAGGATAGAGAGGACTTTAGGTGCAGAACGATCACGTGCGTTAGTCGGTAGTGTTGGATACCTGGTTATCGGACTTCTGAGAATGAGCGGAACAGAGACCACTAGACAACGTAGACACTGTTATTTGTTACCGTGACAAATGCGCCCAACGATCGGGCTTCGGTGTATACTCGACCTGCTGGGCCTTACGACTCGATCTGGGGTCATCACAAGCAGTCGCATAGCAACCAGTAGTTGTGCAGGAAGAATGCGCATGTTCCGCGACATGATCACCGAATGCCATTCGGACGATAGGGGACATTTTCGGTCGCCAGCTACAGCACAACGGATCTGTGGCTCGATGAAGTGAAAACGATCAATGACCAAAGAACGCAGTTTCAGACTCCCGGCAGTTCAAAGCTAGGACTGGGTATAGCTGGCTGATGATAGCTACTAAGTCGGAAATGGTCGTCCCAGTCTCCAATACTATTGGCTTTACAACAGGCGTATTTTGCAGCATACTCTGAACTTTTTCGTTTAAGTACTTCCTGACTGGAGACCTGGTGAAGGAGGTTCTGGGTTTCATCTTCAAGCGGAGGCTCCTCGGCTATCCTGCATTAAGCCGAAGTAATTGTGGTTAAGCAAATATATGAGCTACCGCAGGATACTCGTGACAGGAGGCGCGATGGAACTGTATCACGAAAACACCAAGGAGACCTGGGATTGAGCCCCAGGGGTTACACACTTCGGGGTTGGGCATGACTGGCTGACGACGACTAATAAGCCAGAAAAGGCCATTCCAGTCTTCCTTGTCTTTGTCGGTAACGACAATCTGCCTATATCATGCGCCGCTGTGTGGCCGCTGGTTGGGCTCGAGAGAGAGCCTGTAAGACACAGCGAAACGAGTGAGTTTCGTAAGAACGATCGGTGAGCGTCCCTCTACCTCTGTTTCTTGTATTCCCTGCATAGTGATCGCCGAAACTTCTGTCGAAAGAAGCGGTATTTTTTTTGGGGGGGGAGGTTGGTGAATACTGGAGCAGTGAGAAGCGGGACGCCATGAGAACTCGTGGCGCTAAGCATGTCTGCTTGAAGAGCCACGCACCTTTCTGTGTGCGCTTTCAGTGGTGAAGACTTGCAAGACTCGCACCCCTCTCAGCACGGGCGGCAACACGTCTTGTTGACAGTTATCACCCGACGGCCTTCTTTGCTGCGAAATTTGCCCCGTGAAGCAGGCGTTCTTTATGCAGTCCTTCCACCAGTCGGGCAAAAGTGGGTTTGATGGCAGTGGGCGCTGACAATTGGGAGCCGAAATAATTCCGCACTTAGGGCGCCCTAGTCTCTGAAACAGGTTGTTTATTTGCTATTTGACTGCCTAGTGGGGCAAAGGGCAAGTGGTGACGATGGCGACGACCTAAATATCACTGAATAACAACGATTGATTTCCCTCGTTTTAGGCTTTTTCAACGGCGAAAAACCCTGACGAAAAATGCTCCAGTCCTGCCAACTCACCAGTCTGTAATTCGGGTTGAGTTTCTAAAATTTCAAAAACAAGGCGATTAAGCATCTTAGCTAAATATGGCGCGCTAGGCTATACAAAATGCGCAAAAGTACTTACGCTGACTCTGCATTTTTTATCCCCATCGAGTACTGTCTCCTCGCGGGGCTGAAGACTGCGCCAAGCCGCCTTGAACTAAAATGAAGAGTAGACGTAATGCTGCTGTTTTAAGCTCCACTTTGGTCCTTCTGCGCCACAAATTTACAGTTTTAGAATTACTAAAATACATTCTTGCGCGAAGCAGAGCACTGTAAGGTTGGGGCCAGTCTAACTGGCAATGATTTCTTAGGATAGAAGAAGTCCCGCCTTCATCTGGACAATTCGGCTATTGCAGACAACGAAGTCCATCGCGTGACCCACAGGGTGGACGCATGACCGGTATTTGAATGTGAAGCAGACTTGAGCAGCACTTGGCACAGTCTCTCTCTCTCTCTCTCTCTCTCTCTCTCTCTCTCTCTCTCTCTCTCTCTTTATCTATCTATTACCCACCTGGCTCCGATGGCAAGACAATATCAAGACGCACGAAAGTGGGCTTGGGCCCAATGGCTGACAAAGTTAAGAGTCCTGTCTAGCGTTCCATTCGCAGCCCAGCCCTCAGTGCATGCACCGGGCTACTGTAATTTCGACTCGGGTCTCATATGCATGTCAGTGCCATAAAAGCCCCATTGAAAGGGGGCCCCTGCAGCTTTCCTGCTTTTATAAATATTCCATTGTGGGAGTTGAATTTCCCGTCAGTTGACAACACTCCAAGCCACGACTCTCGGCTCGTCGCGATAGAACTGGGGGCGTTAGATCAATTATAGCGAGGAGTGTAATTATTTGTCGTAGGGATGGACGTTCCAGCGTCTGTGCCCTCTCTCTCTCTGTGCCACTCGACCAACCGGTCTCATCTAACGGACAAGCATGAGCGAAGTTGGCAGCATGTGGGCATCAGTTTAGCTCTGCATTTCTCTAAATCCGCAAATTGAAAGCTGTAAGCTAATGATTGGCAGTCCTTGGTGTTGGTAAGTCGTGCTAACGGTTCCCGATGTTTAATGAGAGCCCTTTCCTGAGAGCTCGCTCCCCCAGAGATCTGTGTTGAACAATTTTTGTTTTTCTACTGGCTAACTTGTCCCTGAGGGGTGTTCTTCTGCAACAAAAAATACTATAGTCGTAGAGCCAACGTACGTGATTGTATACAAAGAAGAATTCCAACAGGAGTGAACCTCTCGCTCGACCACGTAGGTTGGCGTCCTTCAGAGCGTACCACGACTGTTTATTATTCTTTATCTTTATAGGAGGAAGAAGCAGACAGGGTATTTAGTGCGCAGAAGGAACTTACAAAGACACAGAACAATTAGTGTTCAACGCTGGATCCCCCGAACTTCTCGGGTTACTTCAGCGCCAGGAAGATTTCATTCATTGCAAACATTTTAATTCCAAACCCCATCTACTGACATAATAATGCGGGTGTTTCAACCGACCTGCTCGGTAGACAAAGTGAGAAAATTTTCTGGTCGTGGTAACTTCTCAAGAGTATGGGATCGAAGGAGGAAAATCTGTGGTCATGCAAATCCGATTTCCATTTTGTACATCAATCAATGTGTTCCAGGAATACTTAAATAATCCCCACAGGCCGTGAAAACGAGTGCACCGTCGGATAATTTTCCCAAAATGCAAATACACATCCGTGCGCTCGAGCCCAGCCTTTATGGAAGATTCTAGACTTACGATAGGTGATTGGCTTGAGAAACACCTCGCTTTTATTGAGTAAAGGAAACAAGGCACTTACTTTGCCACAATTGGTAGCTCCTCAATTAATCAAAACTTGCCTGCTTAAGTTCTAAGGAAATAATGGCTGTTTTGGTCTCTAATCTGCATCCATATTAGGCCTTTCCTCTTGATGTGTTTTTTAAGAGGGGTAGATATGAACGCTTTCGGTTAAACATTCCAATCTCGTTTCATCTTTATTCAGCTTAAGGTCTCGTTTTTTTATAAGGTAGACATGCTCTTATTTAAACCAGACCGTTTTGGCTAGAGTCGCGGCACTTTTGAAGATAAGAAAGCGCTTGTTCCATGTTTATTACTTTTGCTTTACCGTATGTTCGAATTCACTGTAAAGCCTGTCAGCCAAGTCAAACCTCAGTCCAGGTCCATCAGATAACAATACTGCAACTTCACTGGAACAAACGCTCCCAAAAATCGATAGTCGCACTTCGATCCGTACGTTCCGCTCATCGAGCTATTGAGCAAACGTAACCGTGCCTTCTGTATGCGAATGAGATTTCGCCAAGATACCCCCGTCGAGACTAGCCAGTCAAAGGCGGTCATTTGGGGTGTGCAAGCAAGTGACGACGCAATTCGCTGACGCATGACTCCCTCTCGGAAGCCACTGTCCAATTTCGCGAGCTGGATAACTGTTTTGCACTTTTACCTTCAAAAAGAGCTTACTTCTGAACATGTTCAGGCATAAAAGTATCCTTTGTCCTATCCTTTGTACTAATAGTGTCCTACAGTCGAGCACTTCTCTACGGCAGGCAAACACAGATTTCAGTTTGTGCGTTTGTGCACTCACTAGTCCATCTAAGGAGCCATGTCGGTTACGCTGATGGGAGTGAGACTATCGCGCCACAGTCAACTTAATACGGTGAAATTCGATAAATCTGGGGTAATTTTTTCCCCAGTATGATGTTTAAGCAGGCACAGACGCAGCAGAATTTATTGGTACCAACAAGCTTCCCGACGACTTCCAACTGCAACCTGTGGTCGCATAACAGAGGTAACGAATGAGAAAGTTACACCGACTTGAATTTGCACAGGAAAATCAATGAAGAACAGCAAGGTCATCGTTCACTGCACACAGACTAATTAATGAAAATGGTAACTTAAAAATGCAATTTGGGAGAGGAAAATTGGGAGGTTACCCCACAAAAGGGCGTATGTACATTTAAGGACCTTCTCAACTTGTGTTTATGGCTTCGCATGCACTTGTGGATGAAAGCACATTGGCTGAACGCAAACGCAACTGGGAGCCGGGTCATTTGAGCGCCTGACTAAATAGATTTTTTCATGAAGCACCTCTTAGGTAGCGATTACTGCGTTGACCTCAAAACATCCTTCCGAGTACTTGCTAGGGCATGAAAAATTAGAATATTGCGCTGCTTGGAGGTAGCCCAGATACGGCCTAAGTAAACTGTTGGACCACGTGGTTAACCTCAGTGTGCCCTAGTGAGTCTCAGTCCTTCGATTTCCACACCCCTTCTGCGTGTTAACTTCCCATTTTCCTCCTCTAAATTGTGTTCTTAAGTTGCCATTTTCATTTATTAATCTGTGTGCATTAAACGATGACCATGTATTGATTTTTCTGTGTAAATTCAAATCGCTCTATCTTTCTTATTCGTTATCTGTGTTATGTAGCGACAGGCTGCAGTTGAAAAGCCGTCACAAATCTATTTTCGCCAATAAATTATGCTGTGTATGCCTGTTTCAGATTCGAGAATGCAAAATCCATGGGAACCTAGTTAGTTAAGCAGCTCATCACAAAAGGCAGTTTGCACTGTTATTCAGAAGAAATTTTCCATCCCCTGCACTTGAAAAACTCTAAATTATGTCCAATAGAGTCTTCCAGGTACCCACCCCCTTATTTCGTCGGGATGGGAAAATAAAACGGCCCAGCCAGGAGAACTCGGCCCTCTCAACCGAGTGGAAAGTGACGAAATCGATCAACAGTCAGATCAGCGCTGCTGAGAACATGAACGACAACCAGAAAGTTTATAACTTGTTTGACCAAAATTTGCTCCAGCCCATCTTGTCCAACGTGACTTCCTCAGCACAGTCGAGGTGTGAATGAAAATAGGCGCAGTAGAAGATGGTCGGGGATGCTGAACCCTATGACCAGACTGGTCACATTAGTGTCCTCTGTGATTGCGATCAGGGACTCAACAAGGTCAAAGAGACAAGTTGATTCTGCTCAGTAGGAGTCAGAGCACGCATAGCAACACATTCTTCTCCTCCCCTATTCTGTATTAACACTCAAAAAAGAGTTTCGGCGCGCCCACCACAGCTGACCCATATAATTACAAATGCAATCACTGACCCGTCAACCTCCTTACCCATTGGGCAAGTCATTTTTAGCAACATTCTGTTGTGTGGAAACCCTTCTGGATAGGGGGGTTAAAAAGCTAGACATATCCTACCCCCAGAAAGTTCGCCAGCATCCTCTAAGTGGCGTGGAGGCGGCTACCTTTGACTCTAAGTGCCAAAATCAGCCGCGGTATGACATAA